>JBBPBX010012409.1:9549-12049 GCA_038048925.1 Garcialebias charrua
TTATTATGATTTTGGCCAAGATGCACGTCCTTGCTTGATGACACAGTGGTTTGATGACACAGTGGTTTTTTTTGACAGCTATAAATTTATCTCCAGCCTTGGGGAAGCCTTGGAACTGCTGAAATGAGCATCTGCTTAAAAAGCATTTTAGAATAAGGCTAAAGTTCAGATCCAAACGACCTTGCTTCAAAACAGTGAGGACTTAAAGCTCCTCCGTCTTGTCTACATGCAGCTTTAATAATAATCTGCACAGAAAGCTGAGTAATTGAGAATATAGCAGGTTATCAGTGGGAATGGGCGATTAAACCCAGTGATTTCTGCCTTTATAGGCTTTCCACATTAAGGGTGTGCTTATAGTCTAATAGCTTTAAATACCGTCTGCTGTAACAGTTTATGCTGTTTTAACAAAGTGACTGAATGATTTTTGATAATATTAGTAATAGTTTATCGTGTGTAGTTCAAGGACGCCTAAAAATGTGTGTTTTTGTGGTAATTTAGAGTTGACAATAAAGACTGAAAACGCCATTACACGGTTTTCTTTACTTGGATGATCACAGCATCTTAAACAAGAGCTACAACAGACGCCAAGTGATGAGTTTGTTCAATTAGTCAAATTGATTTGTAAAACTGTTCGTTTGAAAATGTTTCTCCGCACTCGAGTCTTCAAATCCTTTATTCGGTGTTACTGCCCAAATATTTCACAGAAGTTTTTTTTTTTTTTTTTTTTACATTTTATTGGAGTATTTTCTAACAGCATGCAACTTAAAACCAAGTTTTTCTAGAATTTTACTGTAGTCCATTAAAGACACATTTGACACTTTATTTGAGTATTTTAGGTTTAAAATGACAAAAACGTATCTGATGGGAGCTGATGAATGTAAAACTGTTTATCTTATACAGCTTGAGATGTAAATACTTTGTATATTTAAGGGTTTTATGAAACTTTTTCAGTTTGCCAACATCCGAATCCGCTGATCCTTCAGAGAATTGAGAGATTTATGCACAGACTTTTTGTACATTTATCACCAAACTGGGATTTACCCAAAAGCTCTGTGTAACCAGTGTTCACTCAGTAAACGTTTCTTTTTAACTGATCCTTTAAAAGCTGTGATAACTGAGCAGAATATCACTTTTGAAAGCAGTTCTTTTCATTCGCATGCTGCTGACCCTCATACACAAACATGTCAAGTGCTCCGCTCAAATGCTGCTGGCTGAAAACAAATAAGAAAACAGTCAAAGGAGAGAAATGTTCCTGTTTTCTTATCTTGAAACGATGCTGCCTGTGTGATATCCATCAGCTGATTTCTGCTCATGTGGACTAAACGTTTTTCTGTGTCTTGTTGACAAATGTCCTCCATCGTCTCATTCTGACTCTCACATGCATCTCCTGACAGATACATCGCCAACCAGAGCGGCTTCTCCTCCATTAACGACAAAGACCTGCACTACTACAAGAACCTCAGGAACCTGTGAGTCTTTGGCGACTTTAGCAGAAAAAAATCATCCAGAAACATTTGTTTTTAGCTTTTTTGTTACTCAGGCTATAGCTTCTATATCTAATTTTATTTCTCATTTTCTTCTACAACAAGAACTTTTGTTTACAAAAACAGAAGCTTTGAAGATGTTTTTTTAAGGCAAATTTTTGACAATTGCATGCTTTTTGTTGGACTAATTGAGAACTGTAAATCAGCTGAAGGTCAAATAGGAACCATCGTTCTCTGATATACTACTGTATACGTAGTACAAATGCAGCTGTGGCTAAGTGGCAGTGTTGTAGTCAAGATCACCTAAACCAAGACCAAGACCAGAGTGAACCAAGACAAGACCAAGGCTTTTAGGGTCCGAGACCAAGTCGAGACGAAGACCTCAAGTCTTGGAGCTCAAACATTTCACTGTAACAGTTTTAATAAATATGTGAAAAACATATGTAACTTTTCTAAAAACATTTTTTGTATACGCCAACTTTAAGTTTACTTTAGAATGAATGTATCAGCTTTTATAAATTTTCAAAGCTACATAACAAATAAATCCGACGTTCAGTGTTTTTTGCGCAATAATTTTCATGTCATGTGACCCACTGACACAAAACTTATGTTAAACTTCTCTACTAGACCTGACAGATGAGGCACCCTCATTTATTTCTCATATTAAAGCATTTTCAAATTTTACATCATTTATTTGTTCAAAAATGATGGTTTTCACGCAATAACTAATTAGAAAATGCTTTAAAGTGAGAAATAAATGATGGTGTCTTGTGTGTCAGGTCTCTACGATCACAGAACAGTAATCTCCTTCACCTTCCACAAACTAAATTAAGGACCATGGGAGATCAGGCATTCTGTGTGGCTGCCCCCCACCTCTGGAACTCCCTCCCTGACTATCTGAGAGCTCCGCAATCATTGGGTGACTTTAAAAAAAGGCTTAAAGACATTTCTTTTAAAGCAAGTCTATTCTGCCTCCACATGATTTTATCACTTATTTGAATTGATTTTATCATTGA
>JBBPBX010012409.1:14549-29139 GCA_038048925.1 Garcialebias charrua
TCAAGACCACTTTTTGATGGTCTTGATCTTGAGACTGGTCTCAAGACCACTTTTTGATGGTCTTGATCTTGAGACTGGTCTCAAGACCACTTTTTGATGGTCTTGATCTTGAGACTGGTCTCAAGACCACTTTTTGATGGTCTTGATCTTGAGACCGGTCTCAAGACCACTTTTTGATGGTCTTGATCTTGAGACTGGTCTCAAGACCACTTTTTGATGGTCTTGATCTTGAGACTGGTCTCAAGACCACTTTCTGATGGTCTTGATCTTGAGACCGGTCTCAAGATCACTTTTTGATGGTCTTGATCTTGTCTCCAGTACTACAACACTACTGAGTGATTTAGAGCAGTCATCCTCCAGTGCAAGAGTTGGGGGTTCGATTCCACCAGCTGTCACATGCATTCTGAACACCTCATTGCCTCTGATGTGTGTGTGTATGTGACCTAAAAAATGATAAATCTTTGTATTGATCTAGTAGAGTGCTGTATGAATGGGTAAATGAGGGCACATATTGTAGTGTAAAGCACTTTGAGTATACAGTATTGATAAGTTAGAAAGGCGTATAAGTACAGTCCATTTACCGTTTACTTTACACACTATGTTGAACTTTTTAGTTTAACCTTGTGACAACATTGAGCCTTATTCTGGCTGATCAGGAGATTAACATCTGGAAAAAATGCTACTAAGAATCAAAAACTTTACAAGGTATTAAATGCATTGGATTCCTAAAATAAATAAATAAAGTATGCAAAGCGTTTTCTTAAACAAAGTGTTCAAGTATGTGGGCTTTTATTTGCTCACTTTAACTGTGATATTTATTCTGAACATTGTCCTAATAACCTACATTACACACTTTTATACTTGTTGTGAAAAGCTTCATTTAGCCCAATAAAGGGGTAATTTATTGGCATCAAGGTATAAATATGACAAAAGATATTTGAGCTGTGCTGAAACCAGTGGTGTAGTCTACGTGATACGTGGGTACCGTATTTTCCAGTGTATAGGTCGCACCTTTTTATGTTTTTTTCAAGGCCTGCAACCTATACTCAGGTGCGACCTATATATGGCTTGTTATCACTTTCGGTGAAACAAATTTTTAAATCCAGCTCATTTCACAATTACGTTCATTTATTAAGGAAAAGTTCAGCTCAGACATATATTTGCTATAATTTTTATCAAACAAATAATTGTTTTTAAGTGTTAATCTTCTTAAAAGCCTTGCTGTGCGCTCCTGTGGCAGACATTTGCAGCAGAGCTAAACGTAGGTGCGACCTATACACCAGTGCGACCTATCTAGGGATTTTTCCAATCTGGTGATAATTGGACAATGTGACCTATACACAGGTGCGACCAGAAAATACTGTATATGGTATACAGTATACTCATTAGAAAAGCCTGGTAATTTCAGTATACCCACTTAAAAGTACCCAATGATACATGACATATCATTTGGCATGTGCCATTGATATGTTAAACAACACTTCTGTAACAGTCTGTCTGTATGCAGTGCTTGTTTAATACTGTACATTCCCTTATCCAGTATAATAGTTGTTTTGTTCTTTCCACTGATTTCAGCTTCCAAGTATCAGAATGATCACTTTAATTGTAATAATGTCAAAAATATTTGGATATGTGTAAAAAAAACATTTTAATCAGGCTGTGGCTTCAGCTAATAAAAACTTACATGGGTTTGTTAAACTCTAAGATTGCGAGGACAACTCTAAAAACATCCATCCATTCGATTAAAAGTCTTCTCTGTTGTTGTCAAATGTAAGTCATCTCTTGAAGATCAGTAGAAATGGGCCTCTTGTTCATCATTTTGTAACAACCTGGTTAAGAAAGCACTGCTCTGCAACAGAAACAAGACTAATGAAACTTAAGGAGCGTGAGAACAAACACATTTGGAACATTTTATAGACACTTTGAGTTGGTTCAACAGTTTTTTGAACAATTAATACTTATGTACTTTCTCTTTAATACTTGAACATGTTTTGCTTTGACACTGTTTTATAAATTCTTTAACATGTTTTTAATACAAAGCCAAGTATTATACGTTTGTTGTTCATTTATTCAAATGCAAGCATCAGAGAAATTTGAAAATGTTCAATATGCTTAAAAATCAAAATAAACTGATGATTACATTGTACTAACCGGTGCACTTTGGTTTATAAGAAAACATTTCACATGCTTCACTGTAATTTGATGTCATTTCAGTAATTTGATGATGATATTAAGTTCTTGTTTAAAGTGTGATGCTCATAAAGACTCTGATGCTTCTGTTTTCTGTCAGAACGGTGACCAGCAGCCGGCTAACGTATGTTTCAAAGCTGGCCTTCCAGAGCAACCTCAAGCTGCAATATCTGTAAGTAAATTTGCTCTCTTTTGTAATTTTTAAAAATCAATGTCAAACTAAAATATGCTTAAGTCCAGTCCAAACAGACTTGTTTGACCACACTGTTCTCCTTGAAAAATTGAATAAATATGGTATTAGAGGACCAGCATTACAGTGGGTATCTAGCTATTTAAAAGATGGGAAACAGTTTGTACAGATAAATGATGTAAGATCTGACCTCTGTAATATCTCATGTAGAGTTCCTCAAGTTTCTGTACTTGGACCAATGTTAATTATTTTATATGTGAATGGCTTGGTAAATGTGTCAGGACTCCTTAAATGTGTACTTTTTGTTGATACCACCTTTTTTTGGGTAAAGATATAGAACAGATGTTGGAGTTGATGAAGACAGAATTTGTCAAAATACAAACTTGGTTTAAACTCAATAAATTATCATTAAATTTAAAACAAATTACATGATATTCAGTAATAAAAGGTGAACCGTTGATGTTCCATTTAAAGCTGAGGGTGTTGAGATTTGTAGAGTGAGGTGAAGTTTTTGGGTGTTATTATTGAGGAAAAACTGACATGGAAACATCACATAAATTATGTAAGAATAAAAAATAGCTAAATTGATTGCAGTAATGTACAAAGTAAGGGAATTATTGAATGGTAAAGCTCTGTATATGCTGTATAATGCAATCATTGTTCCACACTTACTCTATTGTATTGATGTTTGAGGGGAAGCATGTAAAACAATTACAAAGCCTATTTTTGTATTACAGAAAAGAGCTGTAAGAATTATTACTAGAAAGCATTACTGTCATCCATCAAGTACATTATTTTATCAACTGAAATTATTGAAGTTCCATGATTTGGTAGATTATATTATTTTGTAGCAGGTCGCTTTTGTAAATGAGCCCTCGAGGCTCAATGAGATTTACCTGACTAAATAAAGGTTGAATGAATTTTATCAGTTATGTTTAGGGCTCAGAACAACACATTACTTTAAATATCCAAATAAATTTTGTTAAAAGAGAAAGTTGTTATAATCTCAAGGGGATAGAGATATTTGTAAAACCACAATTCAGAACTAGTTTAAAGGGACGGTCTACCTCAATCCAGGGAATTGGATTGTGGGATGGTTTGGAGAATGAAGTTAAAAACGCCAGATCATTGTGTACGTTTAAGAAAATGGTCAAAGTTGAATTGTTAAAAAAAAATGAAATAGCTTAATGTGTATTGTATGAATTGTCGCTCAAGAAGGAGTTATTTATTTTGTTTTGTTACTTGAAGTTTTTTATTGTTTGAATTAATAGTTTGGAAAAAAGGGGCAGATATAATAAGAATTTTTTTCTTCCTTCTGCTGCCTTTCATTTTATTTTTCATTGTAATTTCTTATTCATGGAATTGTTTTGTTTTTAAAAAATGAATGCATTTATAAATAAAATTAAATAAAAAATAGTTTGTTATTTCATAATAATTGAAAAAAGATGGAAAATATGACCTGTCATCAGATCTTTGCACTTTGTTAAAATTTGATACTAATTGTGCTTCAAAGTGAATCATCTTAGCGAAGTTTTAAGAATATTCGGCATGTGCAAACAGAAATGTGTTGTTGGTCCCATACTGTTGATGTGTCAGAATCAAATTGTTATTCTCTGCTGCTCAATTTCATCTTCAGGAATTTGAAAGATAACAACCTGTCATCGCTGTCCTGGAGGATATTCAAACACCTCAACATCTCATATCTGTGAGTTGACACAAACCTTTTCAATCACTTTTTAATGCCAGCTTTTCCTCTAAGTCTCATTCATTCAGTGCAGATAAACAGAGCCTTGGAACAGCTTTAAAGACACCTTTATGATTTAAGCTTTACTATCTGTTCAACCTTATAATGTCTTTCAGCAAAAAACATTTAGATTTAGGAAGCAAAGTTTTAAACCAAGGCAGCTCAAACGCTCACATCTGTCCATAAACACAACCAGCAGTTTTCAACAGCTGGAAAGCAGCAACATTGCCAATTCAAGATACTGAGATGCTAAAGTTGTGTTGAAAATTAATTTATATTTTAAGTGAATATTTAAGTGTATGTTACAGTGGCTCAAAAGTGTAGTTTTATACTTGGATAAATGCTATAGCTGGATTTCTTGAGTCAGATCAGAGGATTCATGTGGGAATTATATCTGTCTGCATAAAGAATACTATTGCTTTCTGAAGTTAAACTATTTCACCCAATAAAAGCTTTAACAATCAGCAGGGATTAAACTTTTCTTTTTGGAGCTTGTTTACATTAAATGACCAAATAATTAAAAGTTATTGACTTAAAATGTGAGGTAGAATTGTTACCGTTTCAGTGTTTTTCAACCTTTTTTGAGACAAGGCACAGTGTTTTCATTGAAAAAAATCCCGAGGCGCACCACCAACCAAAATTGTAAACATAGATACACTGTATCCGCCTATATTAAATATATAGTTATTATTATCAGTGTCTTGAATAGGAATTAAATAAACACAAAAATGTATTTTTTTATCATATTTTATATTTCTTATTTCAAATTGAACTTAACATATCTTCAAAAATACACCTGAACAGTACCACAACAATGTGGTCTTAATGTTTAAAGAGGTTGTAGAAAGGGGGGGGGGGCTTTTTGATCATTTCCAAGGCACACCTGACGATCACTCGCGGCACATTAGTGTGCCTAGACACTGTTGTACATCTTACTTTCCAGATTTTATACAAAAAAACAACTATTTTACTTTTTTTTCCCTTTAGCTTTCTGACCTTATAATACTTTAAACTTTACAAAAAATGGTTGCTAACTTTTTGGAAACCAGGGGTGTGAAAGTTGCAACCTATCCTATTTGTATTCTTATAGTTCCTGACTGAGATTTTTCTGTGTTTGTGTGTATGTGTGTGTGTGTGTGTGTGTGTGTGTGTGTGTGTGTGTGTGTGTCCAGGATCCTGTCAGGGAACCCTCTGCACTGCTCCTGTGAAAACATGTGGATCAAGCTGTTGTTAGGAGAGGAAGCAGACGCACAGGAGCTGCGCTGCGTTGAGGATGGAGGGGCCCGCAAGATGCTGTCCAAACTGAAACTGCCTAACTGTGGTGAGGACACACACATGCACATACATGCAATCCCCCCACACCCACACACAGACAGGGCAAATGGAAAAAAACATTCTCAAGATGCTCTCAGGATGTCCATGAAGCGTTGAAGCATCTGTAAAAAAATAAAGTGTTACTGTTTTCCATTTACACATTTTATTCAAATATTTGTTTGAATACACTCTTTTCTGTTCTTACTTTTTTTTTGCCCATTTTAAACCTTGTTAAAATACAGTGTGTGTTAGCACAAACGTGTTAATCCTTAAATGCAGGACTTGTAGGAAGCCTGAGACTTGCAACCGTATAACAAACACTCTAAGTGTTTTGTCCGCTCCCAGGGGGTGTGGGGGAATGTGGAAGTAGAGAATGGATGTCTGCTGTTAACACCTAAAAGAGAATTACTGCACAACATAATACAATTCATGCAGCGACAAAAGCCACTGCAGCAATCAGTGGAACATATCTGCTGGTACGTGTTTGCAGTGGCTGCGCACGTTTTATTCCAGTGACACACAGCTGTGCTCAGCATGTAGAGTCACGGTTGTCTTTACAACGAGAAAACGGCAATGTCTAACATATAAAACACAAACAAATGAAAACACCAGGCACACAGAGAGCTTTGCTTTTATAGAGAAGGTTTAAAAACTGACATTGGAAAAGCACCCCTACTCCCATAGACACATACACACACACACATATTCATATACCGTATACCGTATTTTTCGGAGTATAGGTCACACCTACGTTTAGCTCTGCTGCAAATGTCTGCCACAGGAGCGCACAGCAAGGCTTTTAAGAAGATTAACACTTAAAAACAATTATTTGTTTGATAAAAATTATAGCAAATATGTGTCTGAGCTGAACTTTTCCTTAATAAATGAACGTAATTGTGAAATGAGCTGGATTTAAAAATTTGTTTAGCCGAAAGTGATAAAAAGCCATATATAGGTCGCACCTGAGTATATGTCGCAGGCCTTGAGAAAAAAATGATAAAAAGGTGCGACCTATACTCCGAAAAATACGGTATAAAATACTCTAGGGCTTAGTGTATTTCTAGTTGGATGTTTTTCTTAGTTATATCCTAGACGTTATTACTGTTTTTCTCTTACATTTTGTTGTTGGATGTAACTGGGACCCTGTGTACATAATCTCATTTCATCGCATGTACTACATGCGGTGCAAATGACAATAAAGACTCTCTGACTCTGATGTAATATATATACCGGTAAATATATGTGTGTGTGTGTGTGTGTGTGTTTGTGTGTAAAGGAGTTTTTTATTTATTTATGTATGGCATAGTTTAGATGTCAGGAAGAGGAAAAACAAAGTCTTCAGCAAAGACACATTTGTGTGCGCAGCAAAACACAGTAAAGGCAGTATAGTAAATTCTGTTGTAACACGTGAAATTCACTGCATGAATGACTTTAATGGATCCCAAGGATGATTAAAATTATGAGTTAAAAAGACCATTTGGATTACATCCTGGTGACCTGCTGGTCACGCAGCTGGTTCGTTTCCTTTGTCTCTGAATCACCATGTTTCTTCATCATGCTAAGACTTTGAGAAAGATTGGTATCAGTTCTGCAGAAACACAATACATGAGCCATGAAAATGCTTTTTATACACGCTTAATCATGCGAGCAGGTTCAAGTTAAGCAAACCACTTGAACAAGAAAATACTTGCAAAATCAAAGCAGTGGGTGGATTTACTTTATATATTATTATCAAGCTCTCTGACAGTCCAGGGGAGACTTCTGGCTTTTATTGGCCTACATACAGGGATATTTATCAAGCTTTAATGTAAAAATGTCAGCAGTTAATTGATACTTTGGTCTTTTTATGTAAGTATGCAACATGAATTTTTCATGAATCTTCTATTTTAGACTCTCTTCTGTTCATAAACAGGGTCAAATTACAGCTTGACCCGCCTCTGAAAGTCTGCGCTGCTCTTCTCTGGGTTTGTTGGTGTTCAGCAGGCTGTGTGCTTTTGGACCAGAATCATGTCAAATTATATTTTGTTGCTGAAATTTGATTTAGGAACAACAATAGGAACAACAATAGGACCATGTTCTACACTTTTGCAGTTAAAGCAAGAGCTCAGATGTTTGCAAATGGCTTTCTATAGAAAAGTATGGACGATTAATATCCTGTTGCAGGTACCGTATTCTTCGGTGTATAATACGCAGTTTTTTTGCTCATTTGAAGATCCTGCGTATTATACACCGAAGCGTATTATCTATGGATTTTTTCCCATATTTTTAGACAAATTTTTCGCTCTGATATCGCTGTTTTTAATTTTGGGCAAAAAATGGTGCAGTACCACTTTTGTCCGCTAGGGAGACACTTCCAGACCGTTTCTAGCTCATGTGTCCGAAATAAGCCTCCACTGGTCGGACTGACTCTGTTGCTGCCCGCCCCCTGCTCTGGATGTAGCTGCATTTAGCTGTGAGGTTCACTGTTTTTGTTAGCAAGATAATAATAATAATAATAATGTCCATTTTTGTCATCTGTGTATGTTTCCCATACATAGACGAAATTCGTCTCTGCATTTAACCCAACCACCACCAGGTGGTGCAGTGAGCAGCCATAGAAAGCACCCGGGGAGCTGGAGAAATAGGTGTGCACTCATAGACACCCCAAGGTGTGTAGTGGCCGGGGTTCGAACCCGGGTCCTTCGGGTCCCAAATCGGAAGCCCTGCCACTACACCATCTTGGCCCCACCGTGGATTTTAAAATCCAGCTGATTTGAACATTCCGTTAGTTTGGTTAAGCTCAGGAGCCCGTTTGCTATGAAGTCAGCTAAGAAATATATATTTTTAAGCGTTTATTTAGCTAAATTTAAAGAAAGAAAGCGTCCTGTCCGACCCGCCTGCATACAAATAATCGGCGAACTACTTTTTAAAATCCAGCTGATTTGAACATTTTGTTAGTTTTGTTAAGCTCAGGAGCCCGTTTGCTATAAAGTCAGCTAAGAAATATATTTTTCTCGCAAAGAAATAATAGTTTTTACCGTGTTTTGTTGTAAATTCCTATGGTGCTCGCCCGCTTCTGTGGCTGCCATTTTAAGCAGGGCAAATGAGGCGCTGACGCGTCGGTGACGCATAATAGATGCGTATTAAACACCGAAGCGTATTATATACGGTTTTTTTCTGGTTTATTTCCAATAATTGGACAAAGCGTATTATAGACAGGAGCGTATTTTACACCGACGAATACGGTAACTCTTTGAACTACCTCCGTGTGGAGAAACTGTTTAGTTCTGACGAGCTAAAGTCTAGTCACAAATCAAAATGGATCGTTGCCATTTACAAGCAGCTCGAAAACAAGTCATTTATTGATGCTGACAATTTTGGATTTCAAGGTTAGTTCCATGAAAATTTGTGGTTAACTGCAATTAAATAGCGGCGACAGTTAGCTGTAGCACATGAAGCAGTCAAATAACCTAAGCTAAAAGAAGTAAAAAGAAAAAAAGTAAAAGCTAGAAGAAGCAAAAGGCCAGCTAAACGTTTCAGACAACCATCTAAAATGAACAGAATACTATCTAAAAGTAGCAAATGACTAGTTAATTGTATCAAAAATTTAAAGCTAAAAGTATCAAAAGCTTATAGCTAAAACCCAAAAATTCTCAGTCGGGTCATCTGGACAGTTTCTTTTTTATAGAAACGTTTCACCCTCCATCCGAAGGGCCTCATCAGTCAGAGTAGTTCCAACAAACTGTTTCCCCACCAAGCAGTAAACACCTTAAGTGGACTAACCAGTTTAAGTTGAACCACTTTGGCTGTGGCTGTCTGCTTGGGAGGAGTCGTCGAGGGACAGGACGGCCCCCAGAAACCATCTTGGCTCCAGCACTGGTTGGTCCACTTAAGGTGTTTACTGCTTGGTGGGGAAACAGTTTGCTGGAACTACTCTGACTGATGAGGCCCTCAGGATGGAGGGTGAAACGTTTCTATAAAAAAGAAATTGTCCAGATGACCCGACTGAGAATTACTGGATTTGGTACCTGGATTATTGAGCATGAACTTTCTTGCTTATAGCTAAAAGTATATAAAGTCTGGCTAAAAGCTAAAGGTAGCTGAGTGATAGATACAATTAGCATAAAAACATAAGAATAAAGCAAGTATTCTGAAGTACAATTCAAAAAGAAATAAAAGACATCTCACTATCTAAGTTTGTAAGTAGGGATGCACCGATCCACATTTCTCACTTCCGATCCGATATGACACATAACAACTGAGTATTGACCGATACCGATACATAACAACTGAGTATCGACCGATACCGATACTTTTCCGATCCGATATCGGTGTTCAAGCATAGGAGGCTGTAATAATTAAGTTCTTGAAGGGAGAGCACGTATGTTGCACAAAACTCGGACTTGTGTGAGGTAAACCCAAAGAAGACACTCTGAGCCTCACTACAGTAATTCACAAACAAATGGCATACAAGAAGAGGCAGGTCTCTTCCACAGACGTCCTTCTGACTCATGGTGCAAGGAACACTAGTCTAAAATACTGCTAAGCATTATGGGAAATCATCACATTCTACTCTCCATTTTCTAGTCTTGTTTTTAATTCTGGCACTATATGAGTTGTACCGTAAACACCGGTGTATAATACGCTCCGGTGTATAATACGCTTTGGCCAATATTTGGAAATAAATCCGAAAAATCGGTAGATAATACGCTTCGGTGTATAATACGCGCTGCCGTGACAGTCTTTTTTATGGCCACTAGATGGCGCCAGGATACGCCTCCAGGTACAGTCTGCAGGTAAACAGACTACAGGGTGCATTAGCGCCCATAGCGGCCGAAACTGGTACTGCACCATTTTTAGGCCAAAATGAAAAAGCGAATCAGAGCCAAAAATGGGTCTAAAAATATGGGAAAAAATCTGTAGATAATACGCTTCGGTGTATAATACGCAGGACATTCAAATGAGCAATAAAAGTGCGTATTATACACCGGTGTTTACGGTAATTCTTGTTGAATTTTATCAATAGATACAGATTTAATCTATAAGTGAACACTAATATACCGCTAAGTAACAATTTTAAGACAGAAGTCACAGAGTATGGTGAAATATATGTGCTCTCTGACATCTAGAAAGTATCGGGAAATATCGACAGGTTGGTTACGATACCCGATACTTACATTCTGCTGGTATCAGATACCGATACCGATAATGGATCGGATCTGCCCCATCCCTATTTGTAAGTAGTTAAATATGTTTGAAAAATTAACAAAAAAAAGACAAAAGTTACAAAAACTAAAAGTCACAGCATCCATCTCTCAAATGAGCTAAATATCTGATGTATTATTAGAGCAGAAGTTGTCAGATTGCAAACATGTGCATTCATTCATTCAACCTTTATTTATACAGGTTAGTCTCAATGAGTCAAAAAATAATAATGCAGAAAATACAGAAAAATAGCAACAACAACAACAACAAACAAAAAGCAGAACACCTGTGTGAACAAGGACTCTGCAGTCACTTGTTATATGTCTGCATGAAACAGTAACATCAAACCTGTACCAGATGTGTTGCTGACGGCACAAACTGTACAGAAATAACTCGGGGCAATGAGAGCACTCAGGACACAAACAATAAGTTAGTTTACTTTACAGGAAGCTAACAATGTCACTGATAACTCCTATTGATCTGCCCCCTCTGCCTCCCATCCATTACCAGAAGTTATTTTTGGCTTCAGCGCAGTCACAGCAGGGCCCCTAGAGAGATGGACTGGGGACCCCGGGCAGAGTGACATATGAGCACTGGAGAACATGGTGGGGACGGGGTGCCAAATGATGCCCCAGGGCTGACTGTTATCCACCAAAAACCTCCCAGTTGCCAAACTGCTTCTTGTCATGTCTCGTCTGTATTTCTCATTTTCCATCTGTCTCATTCATGTGTGTTCTTGTGTCCGCGAGCCTGAAAATCTGAGTGACATTTGTGAGAGAGGCACAAAGGAGAGGAAATGCCCATCGAAGCCCCGGGGCTGAGCTGACACTGATCTCTGTCTGTTAGACCGAATACTGGCCAAGCTCCACCTAAAAAAAAGGCTGCTCCTACTTCACTGACCAATACAAAACTACACGGAGTGCGGCGCTGCGTTTAGTGCAGGGTGTAAATACTGTCACAGAAAACAAGTTGGAGTTCAAACAGCTGCAGGTGTTCAAGTTGAACACTGACAGGAACAATTAAAGAGGCCCATAAATCTTCAAACACTTCATTTCTACATGATTTACTCCCATGTTTCCTCCTTAAAGAGAAAGGTTCTTGAAATGCTGCTCTGTGAAAAGGGTTTGCAGAACTAATATTTGACCTGTTGAAGAAACAACCCTGTTTTGAAGACATAAAACTGAATCATGATCATATTGAGAAGGTAACGACTAGTAACTTCAAACATTCATATCTGTTTATCAAATGTTATTAGGGATGCAGGAAAAAAAAAATCGATTTTTTAAAAAAGAATCTAGATTCTTAGTCCTGGCGATTCAGAATCAATTCTAAAAGCCCCAAAATCGATTTTTTTTTTTTTAACATTAAAACCCAAAAGATAAAGAAAATAAAACCATATCTCATAGTATATGAAAGAATACATAAAATGAAAGGTGGCAGAAAGAAGAAGAAATCTTATTTTATCTGCCCCTTTTTTCAAAAACAAAACAAGTTCAAACAATCAATTCAAACAATAATCTTCTATAAGTAACAGAGCAAAAAGCTAACCTAATACTGGTTATTTAAGTTACAGAATTTAATGCATTCCTGTATTATTTGTTCCTATTTTTGGTATAAATATCAAACGATGCAAAAAATTTGATACAATAAGGAACCTAAAATTATTGTTTTAAATAAATGTTCCATTTGTTTACATTGTTGTTTATTCTTTTCAGCTTGTCAGTTACAAAACTGAAACTAAATTTATGACCATTTTAATAGAAAAATCGTTTCTGAATCGAAAATAGTTTCTGAATCGAAAAATCGATTTTGAATCGAATCGTGACACCAAAAATCGAAATCGAATAAATTCTCCAGACACTGAGAGATTCGCACCCCTAGTTATTATGGTGGTAGTGGCTCCGGCTCTCCCAAAAGAGTTACAATAATTCTTCACTTTCCTCAGGACCTCACTTTAACAGATTTGAACTATTGCTTTAAGTTGCAAAATATTTTAAGTGCCTTGTCTTCTAGTAAGATCATTAAAAAGTTATCATTTTTACAAACGTAAATCTCATTCGAATGTACAGAAAGTTTTTACCATGCAGCGCCGTGTGCTGTAGAAATACCACTAATGGACCTCATCACAACACAGGTGTAATCCGTCTTTATCTGTCTTCCCTAGTGTTTGTTTCTCTGTCACTTCTTCTGGTTGGTTGGAATGACTTCGACCCTCGATCAGCCCCTTTTTCAGTCTTCAAACAAAGATGCAGCTTGTAGGCGCAAGCCTTAAATGGCAGTGCAGAGATCAGCCCACAAGACCAGATGGCTCATGTTAGTGTTTGTGGGCAGGAGATGCTGTTCAAATCTGTGAATTTTCTATTAACACAAACCCCAGACACTCATTTAGTCAAGGCTGAGACCATTAAACTGTAGGTTAAACAACAAGGAATCACAAAAAGTGTATGAGAAAATTACAGCAATGCAGGAGTCAGGAGAAATGGTGCATAAACGGCAGGTACGGATTCTTTCCTTGTAACCATAATGTTTTATGATGTTGTTAATGGCAACAATTAAAACTTTAACTTGGCTTTTAGTGGTATCCTACCGTCATTTGGGTCTTTTGACTTCCTTTCAAGGCCATACTTCTCTCGTTTACGGGTGAAGTTTATTTTAACAGGAGGGATTCAGACACTTTGAATCGGTGCTAAAACAAGAAAGGCACGTTTCTGGTCAAAACAGTCGACTAAATCACCTTTCTGGGGAAAGTACCGGTAGTTTATTAAAAGTTGATTTCAACTGGATAAACGTGGTCCGCATTCACACAAAGAGACACAAACATGAACACCCGCTGTAGAAACTGGAACGAAAATAAGACAAATATGCTGGTGAAGATTTTCAGTCACCCAAGTCATGGTCAGTCCATTCTAATTCACACCTTCATGCGCGTGACCCCAACATCTCTCTCGTGAGCCTAACGAGCCTCCACAGTACGAGGCGAGTAGTTCCAGTCTAATCTACATGTGAATACAAGTACTTTGTACACAACCAGGCCTCTCATGCAGTTTTAGAAAGCTTGGAACTTCACACTCCAGACTTTGAATTGAGAAAGCCTCCTGGATGGGAAGCAGAACTCCTTCAGCTTCAGAATAGATGATTTGTTTTCCATCCATCCATCCATCCATCCATCCATCCATCCATCCATCCATCCATCCATCCATCCATCCATCCATCCATACATACATACATACATACATACATACATACATACATACATACATACATACATACATACATACATACATACATACATACATACATACATACATACATACATACATACATACATACATACATACATACATACATACATACATACATACATACATACATACATACATACATACATACATACATACATACATACATACATACATACATACATACATACATACATACATACATACATACATACATACATACATACATACATACATACATACATACATACATACATACATACATACATACATACATACATACATACATACATACATACATACATACATACATACATACATACATACATACATACATACATACATACATACATACATACATACATACATACATACATACATACATACATACATACATACATACATACATACATACATACATACATACATACATACATACATACATACATACATACATACATACATACATACATACATACATACATACATACATACATACATACATACATACATACATACATACATACATACATACATACATACATACATACATACATACATACATACATACATACATACATACATACATACATACATACATACATACATACATACATACATACATACATACATACATACATACATACATACATACATACATACATACATACATACATACATACATACATACATACATACATCCATCCATCCATCCATACATACATACAT
>JBBPBX010012409.1:35817-49804 GCA_038048925.1 Garcialebias charrua
ATATATACTGTGTATATATATAGTTTTGTATATACTTTGTATGTTCGGGGGATGACTGGTAGGTGTTATATAGATAAGGATATTTACAGTACTACAAGATCTATTACTGGCATTAAACTTTTTGAAATGAGTAGAGAAACAGTTAAACACTCATCACACCACAATCAGATATGAGTTAAAATTCAAATCTGATCAAAATACACCACAGAATAAAAAGTGTTCATGGTTTAAATAATGGACAACAAACACCACAGGGTTGGACCAGTCAGGATGCGTCATCCAGATAAATACCATATTTTTGTTCTGCTTGTTAATAGTGGACATGGATATCATTTTTACGAAGCAGCAGATAACGACTGCTGCACTTAATTCCAGAACCATTTGCCGACATTATATCACGATTTCCAAGTTTACCTTGGTGGGAAGTGTCTGTGTAGGTGAGTCTAATGTGACCCGTGGAAGTAGAATGCTGACTCACCAAGCGGCTGTCAAGTTATTTAAATCTGATATGGTAGCTGGCCCGCCACCACCAAAATGACTGGTTTTTACAGCATCTCACGGTGATTGAGTGGGTTGCCATAGTGATAAGTGGGTTTCCCTGGAGATAAGCATTCTGCTGACGGACAGAAGATGTTAGAGAGCGGAGGGGAGGGAGGGCTGATAAGAAATCTTTTCGCTTTTATCGGCAGTGGCTGTCAACACCGATTTCTTTCTCTTCTTTTGTCCTTCTATATATTAGTTTTGTTCTTTTATAAACAGTGTTATTAGTCAAAGGTGGCGAGGTCTTCATTGAGTCTGATTGGTCATGCCCAGGTCACCTCCTGGTCAAATCTGTAGACACACATTAGGGCACACACAGAGTGTTTTTGCTTTGACAGAGGCGTCAGACTGTGTCCAATCAATTTAGTGCTTGGCCTGCCATAGACACGCACTGGTAATCAGTGTAACCATCACCGTGTTTGAACTCTGTCTCTTTGTCTTACTGTTTGATTGGGGTGCTTTAATGAAAGCTGGTGAAAGAGAGCAGAGGACAGGGAGATTAAAACTGAAGTCTCACCCTGCGTGTCTTTCTCTTTCACTTTGAGGTGTGTGTGTGTGTGTGTTTGCACGCGCTTCCACTCCTCTTGTTGGAGACGTATACGTGCCTCGTGTCTTAACTAGAGGAACAACAGTTGACCATGAATCCTAAGTTTGCTCCTTTCTGCACCTCCTTCCTCTCCTTTCTCAATCTCCATACCCTGCTACCTTTTCATCCCACTCTCTGGTTGTATGTAGAGGTTCCCATGGCAACGCTGAGTCCATCCAAAGTGACCGTAAAGGAAGGGGAGAACGTGGAGCTGTCCTGTACCACCTCCGGTGTGCCCTCGCCCGAGCTGATCTGGAACATGGTGCTGGTCTCCAACTATGAGGTTAGCTCACGCCCAAACACTCACGCAAGTGCAGTTGTGTAAAAGCTAAATGTTTTAGGTACTGCTTTACAATTAGGCTCCCCTTATAGATGGTTAATAAATAGTTAATAAATAAAAATAAATGTCACATTTTTGTCATCTGTGTATGTTCCCATACTTGACAGACGAAATTGGTCTCTGCATTTAACCCAACCACCACCAGGTGGTGCAGTGAGCAGCCGTAGTCAGCGCCCGGGGAGCTGGGGAAAATGGATGTGCACTCATAGGCACCCCAAGGTGTGCCGTGGCCGGGGTTCGAACCTGGGTCCTTCGGATCCCAAGTCCGATTCCCCTGCCACGACACCAAACACCATCTCGGCCCCATAGATATGTTATTAATTCCTCTACAAACACTTTATAAATCATTAATAATTGTTTATTATGCATTAATTAAGGGTGGCAAGGAGGCACACTTGACCAGTTTGTTGCCAAATAGTGAGCCAAGTCAGATCAACTATATCAATTTGCCACCTGCATCATGAAGGACCCCACTCACCCAGCACACACACTTTTTGCCTTTTTGCTTTTTGACTGAGGAACATCTTCTACCCTGAGGCTGTTAGACTCATGAATATCTAACCAGAATAATCACCGTGAAATATCACATCATGTTGCTGCTGATCTGTTCATGTTGCTGTGTTCATTCGTGCCCATTTGTTCACACAGAATCATGTTCGTGCTGCTGTTTGGAGCAATGTTTTTCTATGATATTAGTGCTTAGTGCATTTTTAGTTTATGTTTTTCTTAGTTCATATCTTAGATGTTATTACTGTTTTTCTTTTACATTTTATTGTTGGATGTAACTGGGACCCTGTGTACATAATCTCGTNGCGGTGGCACAACTGGTAGAGCTGCTGCCTCTCAGCGAAAAGGTTGCCGGTTCAAATCCCGGTCCGGGGGCCTTTCGGGGTGGAGTTTGCATGTTCTCTCCGTACATGTGTGGGTTTCCTCCGGGTACTCCGGTTTCCTCCCACAGACCAAAAACATGCATGTCAGGCTGATTGGTAACTCTAAATTGTCCCAGGGTGTGAGTGAATGGTTGTCTCGTTTGTCTCTATGTGGCCCTGTGATGGACTTGCGACCTGTCCAGGGTGCACCCCGCCCCCCGCACTGTGATTGCTGGACATGGACACCGGCGACCCCCATGACCCAAAATGGAAGAAGTGGGTAAAAGATAATGCGGATGGATGGAACTCTATATGAAATATATAGGTGAACAGATTGGCTCACTGGCAAGAAACTGGTCAGTTTTGTCTCTCTGTCACCCTTAAAGGTTCAGTATGCAGTTTCTGTAGAACTGCAGCAGTTAGAAATATTTTCAACAGGCAAAGCATTCTGATCCCTCCCCCTCAGAGCCATATGTGGCTCTGCCCCCTTGTGGTCTGTTGAATTTCAAATTCAAGCTCTGTTTTTATTGGCTGATTCAAATTCAAGCTCTGTTTTTATTGGCTGGTTACAAACTCTGTTTTTATTGGCTGGAAAATGGCGGGTCACCTTTTCTTTTTAGAAATGCTTATTTACCACCTGGAGAAGCAAGGGGACAATATTTTTTTTAATTTTTTTTTCAGAGATTACCTGGCTAACATCAGTCTGTCAGGAGGTAGTGACAGAGTGAAGAAATATGTTCATAAAAAAAGCTACATACTGCAGCTTTAATTAATGCATAATAAACAATTATTAATGTTTTTAAAAAGTGTTTGTAGAGGAATTAATAACATATCTATTTATTAGCCATCTATAAATATAGATGATACAGCGGTGGTTGGATGCATAAAAAATAACGATGAGTCCAGCTACAGGCAGGAGGTGGAAAACCTGGAGAGTTCGTGCAGGAAGAACAATCTTCACATCAATGTGAAGAAGACGAAGGAGATGGTCGTGGACTTCAGAAGGAATGGACACCCCCCCACCCCACTGAACATGAGGATCTGTGGTAGAAGTGGTCTCCAGCTACAAGTACTTGGGTGTACACATGAATGATAACCTCAGCTGGAGCAACAACACCACCAGCCTGATCAAGAAAGGTCATCAGAGACTCTACTTCCTCAGACGGCTGAGACGAGCTGGTCTGAGCAGCCCAGTCCTCACCTCCTTCTACAGGTGTGCAGTGGAGAGCATCCTGTGCTCCAGCATCAACGTGTGGCATGGAGGCTGCACAGCTGCAGAAAGAAAAGCTCTGCAGAGAGTGGTGAAGGCTGCACAGAAGATGTTGGAGTCAGTCTCCCCACCATCACAGACATCTACACCTCCAGATGCAGGAAGAGGGCCACCTGCATCATGAAGGACCCCACTCACCCAGCACAACACTTTTTGCCCCGCTCCCCTTAAGCAGAAGTCTGAGGAGCATTAAGTGCAGCACCACCAAGCTGAGGAACAAGTTCAACCCTGAGGCTGTTAAACTCATGAATCTCTAACCAGGATAATCCATGTGAAAAAAAATCACTGTAAAGCCACTTGAGTGTTGATATGTGCTGCTGACTATCCATGATGCTGATCTTGTGCTGCTGATTATTTCATGTTTGTGTGTTTGTTAGTCCTCATCTGCTCAAAGACTCATGTTCGTGCTGCTGTTGTTTTGGCTAATATTTTTTGTGCTATTATTGCTTAGTGTATTCTTAGTTTAGTGAATGTATTATATTAGTTCATGACTCAGATCTTACTGTTTTTCTTTACAATTTGTATTTTTGTTGGATGCAACTGGGACCCTGTGTACATAGTTTTGTTCCACCTCATGTACCACATGTGATGTGAATGACAATAAAAATCCTTGAATCCTTGAATAAGGGGAGCCTTATTGTAAAATGGCACCATATTTTGCACTCAAAAGGAGAATTTATCAAGGTGATCGTTCCAGTATTTTCCAGTGTGGGAAAGGTTAGGCATAACATCATATACTGTCCAAATGTTTTTTTCCAAAAGCTATTTTTGAAACTTTTAAATCTTTTCAGCATTTGTTTAGGTTGTGGTTATTTTCAAGTGCAAATAGCAGAAGATGCTAGTTTTAGCCCTTCAAGTGAAGTGTGCTATACTTCCAGCAGAATTACACTACATAACATTTCTGCTGAAATAAATGTGCAATGCTTAAATTAGTGGTGATGCATCAGTTTATAAAATACTGACGTTTTTGAAGTTTAGGTTGTTTTGAGACTCCACTTCCATCTTTAAAATTTCATTTAACTAATATTCCAGACAGATGTTTTTCAAAGAAACCTCTTCATAGAATCCTGCTTCATTATGTTTAAACTGTCCTTTTAATAAGATTTTTTCTTCTTCCTGCCTCCTTTCATTTTATGTTTTCTCTTGTTTTAAATATTACATGTAAGAAGGTTTTTTCTTTCAACAAATGTAAAATGAATAAATAAATAAAAATAAATAAATAATAATACAGTAATGTTTGCCGGTTACAACTTTTACAGTTGTTCACAAAGTTCTGCTATTAAAGAAGTGAAAATGATTTTTTTTATTGAAATGATAGGGGTCAACATTTGTTTATCTACTGATGTTTTTAAAATCAAAACATACAAAATTCTACACTAACATGTTAGGCAAAGCATGAGTAACATTTATGCAGTGTTGTGCAAGTTTTATGCTTATGTTTATTAAATGTTTTAGTGTTTTAGTGTTTAAATGGTTACTGTTGCACCGAGGGACAGAGAGAAATGCAATTTCAATCCTGTGTATGTCCTGTACATATTGCAGTTTTGATAATAAAGTTGACTTTGACTTTGACTTTGACTTTGAAGTTAACAATTTCATAGCGCTGCTCATATAGAATGAAACTGAGATGTTCATGTTCAAAGTTTACCACATAAAAATTTAAATTCAATTAAAAAAATATTACATTTAGATAGCTTCATGCGTTCACTTGCATATTATTTGTGCTATCAGAATGTCATATTTATAACCTGATTATCATTTGTTTGCTGCTCTCCCTTGTTCTGAGTTCAAATACATTTTATACTGATCAAACTCTTTGTAAAATTGCTTTTATTCATACTTTTTAATCAGGAAAAAAAGAAAAAAGAAATTCTGACTGAAAAGTGGGTCGTAAGCCATGTTCAAACCAATACAAGCTCGATGCTTTTACTTTAAAATCATCCTGATTTTTATTTATGCACAATTTCAGCTGATGAATCCTCCACCTAGAACATCATTTTAAAAATAACACCACAGATGAATTCACATGATGAGGTTATGATCACTTTATTGTCTTCTGAAACAATGTTTCGTCTCTCAGATAGCGACGTCAGGCCAGATTTCTGTGATGCGGCTGTCCAACCTGTCGTCGCTGGATCACAACAGTAAAATCACCTGCTCAGCTGAAAACATCGTTGGAGGGAGGGAGTCGTCTCTTCTGCTCGATATCCTCTGTACGTTTACCATCTGCTCCAATTAAAAGAAAATTAACATGTCTAGCTAAACAGTAAAACCTGACAAGCCTCCATTCCTATTTAGCTTTGCTCCACTTCACACAGTTTCTCTAAAACTTTACTTTTTCCTCCATATTTTCAGTTCCTCCTAAAATCATGAAACTGAGTGATGCAATCTCAGACCATCACTGGTGTATCCCCTTCAGCGTGGCAGGTATGAAAATAAAAATCCCACACAGTAATGTCATTTAGTTACATTTTGATGTTATTTATCTTCCTCGTCCTAGTGTGTGTGTATGAAGCATTAGCAAAATACTTCATGAACAAGTGGATGCATTTTATAAACATTTCTGTAAAGTAGCCACAGACTACACATTTACCACCATTTGGATTTAGGAGTCAATCAAATTCAAAACGGCTGCACTACTTTGAGTTATACACATTGTGTGACATATTTGTGTATAATTAAACAACATATATTGGATTCAACCCTGTTTCTGTTGGCAAAATATTTTACAAACTACAGTAGTCCCTCGTTTATTGGGCGTGCTTGGTTCCAAACCCCCCGGCAGTCAGTGGAATTCTCCGAAGTGATGTTCTATTTATTTTAGTATTTATATGTATTTTAAGGGTTTAGAAACCCTTCCCAAACTCTTGCAATGTTCTAAATGCTTACATTATTTTAACAACATACGTATATGTAGCTACTAAATTTTACATACCAACCAGACTGCAGAACACAGCTCTCGGTGCCGGTCCAACTTTGTTCCGGTCCGACTCGGTTCGCTTCTGTAGACCCACCCTGCGGCAATGATACTCACAATCAATGTTCTTAACTCTTACACATACTAATGTTAATAACATACTTAAATGTAGCTATGAATTTTACTTACTTACCCCGCTTAGAGGTCCACGTAGGCCAGCAAGGAGTTCTTGGGTTCACTGCCGAGTCTGGAGGTCCAGTTATGATCCAGTTCAGTGCTGCTCTAGAGTGCTGGGGGCGGGGCCTTTGCTTGGCCAGTGCGGGACCGTAGGTGGTCAATTGGAGTCCAAGTCTGGATGAAAAATGTCCTGATAGGCTATAGAAACTACTTGGGACCTTTGGTGCGTGTCTCCGCTCTCAAGTCCTCTTGGGTGGGCTACCAGCTCTCAAGATTCACCAGTGGGTCTGGAGGTCTGGTCCTGCTCTGGTTTTGCTCTGGTTCCGTGGGTTCAGTGCGGCTTCTCTGCAGCTGCTGGGCGCTGATCAAAACTTTACCTCTGGTTTTTCAGCAGAAGGAAACGGGGCTTCTGTTGCCTTTTGGGAAATGTGGTCGTTGTGAGCGGGAATACAGTGTAGGCTTACTGAGACAAACTACAAAATGGCGGCACCTGTCAGAAGTATTTTTTTTTTCATTAACGTTTTATTGTACAGTACTGTAATCAGTACTGTCCCAGTCACACGAGAATATTAAAATTGACAATTATGTGTCCTGTGCAATTTAAAAAAACATTATTTATTTATTTTGGTTGTACAATATACTGTAATGGACTGTACGTCCACAAACCGCGATAGAACAAGTACGCGAAAGTCAAACCGTGAAGTAGCGAGGGACTACTGTACTACACAAATTTTAATGAAAGCTTCAGAAAATGATCACTGGATGCACATCTACAAAGTACAACTGATTAACTTTTGGAGTTAACTCAATTCAAGATGGCCACTTGAGCTAATCAACCTTAGCTAGCACAAACCATTTCACAGACCCCGAGCTAATTTTGATGTGGTTGTAGCAGAGCCATCCTTCACATCTATTTCAAGCTTTAATGGATCGTGCACAATCTTGCAATAGCCCACGAGATTAAGCATAACGTCATTTACAAAGTTTGACCAAAACAGCTCAAGCTCCGTTTCTTCTCAATATAACATGTCTTTTGTTTAAAACTCGGGCATGAAAGGCGACATGCGTTCCTTCAAGAAATGCTAGATCTTTTTATGCTTAATTGAATGAATTCAGTCATAATAGCACAAATATAAACTGTTCTGCTACTGAGATATTGTGAACCAAATTAAAATCACTCATTTGTTTAAAAATATGTACTTTATGTACTTTACAGCAAACCCCCAGCCAGATTTTCAGTGGTATCGGGATAATAAGGAGGTGGAGGAGGGCAACTACATCATGACAATGATCCATGACGTCACAGAGAGAGAATACCACGGCTGTCTGCAGCTGGACAACCCTACACACATCTTCAATGGGATATACACGCTGGTGGTTCGAAACGCATATGGCGTTGACCAAAAGCAGGTCCAAGCTCACTTCATGGAACAGCCCTGGGATGGTGAGGAGCAAAACTCACATTCTGTTTTTAATTTATCATATTTGACTTATATGCTGGAACAAACTCAATTTTTATTTAGAAAAAATAAAATAAATAAAAACTGTAAAAACAACAAAATATAAAAAAATAAGCTACTGTTGTTACTGCATGATGGAATATCTAAATTTATTTTGTTTGTTTGTTTGTTTTCTGTTGTCCCAATAAGAAGAACCAGATAGTACGGACCCTTACTATTATAGTAAGTGAATTGAATGCAGTTTTTTTTAAATCAAATGTAAAACTGTTTTAAAAAAATATACTTCATTTTTAGTTAAATAACAGAAAAAAATTTGTGTTCAGCAATGTCCTTATCAATTAACAGAAATAAACATTTATGTTTTTATTAGGGATGCACAATATTATCGACATGGTATCGTATTGGCCGATATTACAGATAAAGTTAAATATTGGACATCGGCCATTCCATCAAAATAACTCACCGATCTAAAAGGTGCTGTTTTTTTTAACCAGGCTGTGTTGTCACTGAGGACTTGGGCTGCTGTTAAAATGTAGTGTATGGTATTTGGCATTTTTTGCGTTTGAACTTCTCGTGCTCTGTTACACATTTTTTACAGCAAATAAGAGGACAATGTTCTGACAAAGGAAATAAGCTGACACTATTTTTAGCACTTTTGATTTTATTTGTACATAGCAGAATTCATAGAGATTTTACTTGATCATTAAGATTGTATAAACACATATAGGATTTCTGTTTTAAGTTAATTTTTAATTTAAGAAACTGTCAAGCATATCTATTAATGCACTACTACTTATGCCCTTTTCACTTGATGCTTGTGAACAGGTTGAGTTTAGATTTGTGAAAATTTACAAATTTGCATTGTTCGAATGTTGTCATTGTGTTAGAGAGAGTAAATGTCATGAATAAGTTTGACATTAAACATAATCTAAGTTAAAGTGTTGCATCATTTGCAGCTCCTTTTTGGCATCTACATTTGGTAGCAGGCCAAATGACAAAGACCATGCAGCAGGATAATGTAGTATTTTAATTCCACAGCAGAGAAAGCTATGTACAAATTGTAGTCTCTGTATGTAGGTCTAGGAAAGAATATATATATCGGCATCGGTTATCGGTTATCAGCCAAATACGTTTTAACAAATTGACATATCGGACATAGGCTAAAAATCCAATATCGTGCATCCCTACTTTTTAGTCTTCTCTTTTTTCTATCAAACTACTGTGTGCATTACAAAAACAATAGTTTTTTCACTCTGTCTTCCAGATGTTCTTTTCTGCTAGACGTCATGCATGTTAAATGTGTGTGGTATTTGTGTAATGTCCCGTGTGTGTCTGTATGAACAGCCATGAGTGATGGGGTTAGTTGTGACATACCACATGTCAAAAGATGTCACTGAAATATTTTTTTGTTTTGTCTCTAATGTGTCTCTGTTTCCTTCAACACGCTCCTGCAGTTGAAGGAACCCAAGGTACTCCTACTTTTTTTTTCACTCAAACCAACACAAATTCATAAACTATCGCTACACGTCCGGTTAGCTTTTGCTTCATGATGTGGTTTTCAAGTCTGACGTTCATCTCAATGGAGCAGCATCAGTGGCAAAATCACACAAAACATCTAAAACCTAATTATGTTCAAGCAACAAAACATAAACAACCACCCTCCCAAAAAAATCAAACAAATAATAAAAAAATAAAAATTATTTTTTTAAATAAATAAATAAATAAATAACCCAAAAGGTAATTTTACACAGAGGTGGAAATTAACAAATTATATTTAATGGTGAATATAATATCTGAATAGTATTTTTTGTGTATTTTGGAGTTTTAGGTACTAAAAAAATCTATACTTAACATTACTCAAGTATATTTTGTTTGAAGATGTGTTGCATTCAAACCAGATTTACTATGGAGTAAAAAATGTTAATGGAAATCAAAATCAGGACCATAAGTCTGACAAATGAATCAAATTCAATTTATTGTCATTCACATCGCATTTGGCACATGAGGTGGAACAAAATTGTGTAAACAGGGTCCCAATTACTTTGTATACCCAACAATAGTGAAAATATAAAGTGTAAAAAGAAACAGTAAACAAGGATCTAAGATATCGACTAAGAAATAGGGATGCACCGATCCACATTTCTCACTTCCAATCCGATACCAATACTTAAAATTGGGTATCGACAGATACCGATACTTTTCCGATCCGATACCGTTCAGGTACATGCATCTGTATAATGAAGTTTTTGAACTGAGACTATTCATTTTAACATTGTGTGACATAAACCCAATGAAGACACTCTGAGCATTACAACAGGAAACTCACAAACTTTAACAGCACACAAGAGGCAGGTCTTTACCACACACGTCCTTCTCACTCATGGTGCAGCTGGAAAAACTAAAAAACCGCTAAGCAGGATGGGAAAGACAACAAAATCCACTCCCTTAGTGGTTAAGGGGAGTGGCTGTGTTGTCTTTCCCATCATGCTTTGGGCAGCACGGTGGCACAACTGGTAAAGCTGCTGCCTCTCAGCGAGAAGGTTGCCGGTTCAAATCCCGGTCCGGGGCCTTTCTGGGTGGAGTTTGCATGTTCTCCCCGTGCATGCGTGGGTTTCCTCCGGGTACTCCGGTTTCCTCCCACAGACCAAAAAACATGCTTGTTAGGCTGATTGGTGACTCTAAATTGACCCTAGGTGTGAGAGTGAGAGTGATGGTTGTTTGGTGTGAGTGAGACAGGTCCCTCTTGTAAATGAGTCCCCGTGACTCAACGAGGCTAGCCTGTATAAATAAAGGTTGAATGAATGAAAAAAATGCTTAGCGGTTTTTTAGTTTTCCAGCTTTAGGTGCTGCTGGAAAACTAAAATACCGCTAAGCATTATGGGAAAGACAACAAAATCCACTCCCTTAGTGGTTAAGCAGAGTGGCTGTGTTGTCTTTCCCAGAGCCATATAAAGTGAGAGTTGCGACACTCCCATAGAGTTCCATTGTAAGAATGGAATGCGGAAGTCACGTGGGTCATGGAGGGGGCGATTTGTTCCATGGCTCTGGTTAAAGTCTGAAGCTGCCTGCAGTAGCGCTCCGTCACCGCCAGAGGGCGCAGCTCCACAAGGTTTCCATAGCCGTTGTTTGGAACGATTGACCACCTGTCAGCGACATCAAAGAGTGTCGGAACTCTCTATATATATGGCTCTGGTCTTTCCCATCCTGCTTAGCGGTTTTTTAGTTTTTCCAGCTGCACCATGAGTGAGAAGGACGTGTGTGGTATAGACCTGCCTCTTGTGTGCTGTTAAAGTTTGGGTGTTTCATGTTGTTAGGTCTAGAGTGTCTTCATTGGGTTTAATTCACACAATGTTAAGATAGCAGTCACAGAATGTGATGAACACAAGTGCTCTTTGAAGCTGGATTTGAAATATCGGCAGGTTGGATCCGATATCCGATACCTAAGTTATGCTGGTATCGGATGCCGATACCGATACTGGATCGGATCGGCCCCATCCCTACTAAGAAATACACTAAACACTAATGATGCAAAACAATACGCTGAACAACAGCAGCACAAACACGCATCTGTGTGAGCAGATGAGCATGAAATAATCAGCCTGCATGAGATCAGCAGCATGGATTATCAGCAGCAATGAATGAATGATGAAAAGAATGATGAAAATCATGAGTGATAAGGTGGAGTCCACTCACTCAGCGCTCATGAAGCAAAACTCGACCGGCATGCGTTTTATGGCGCATTACCTGAGAACCAGCAGCTAAACGTCCTCAGATTCTGCACCATGTGTGGAAAACATGTTGTTGTACAATGATTTGTAAAACCTGCATTTTAATTGAAACACTCATCTGAAAAAACAAACAAAAACAACTCCTGGTCTTTTTTGCACAATGAACACAATCCTACTGTAAAAATAGGTAACCAAGAAACGTTTATTTCAAGTAAAATTTAACTGAGTTACTTTTTATTTTACTTGAATAGATTTTTACACAAACAACTTTTCTTGTACTTGAGTACAATTTCAACACAGTGACTGCATATTTTACTTATACTTATTTACACGTATTAGTACTGTTCCAACCTCTGGAAATACTTAATTAACTACTTAATAAGGCATATTGTCAGTGCATTTTAGCACTTTGAGATTTTTATTAATGAAAAGTGTGGTATAAATTGAATTCATTATTATTATTATTATTATTATTATTGTCCCTCCAGAAAGATGACACGTAGAATAAACCAGTTCACAGACGAGGTTTTTACTGTCGTTTTGTTTTCTGATTCAGACACTCCTTCTGCGGAGCCACCTGAGGACAGAGTCGCTGTAAGTCTCACTGTGTTTTTGTGTTTCTTTCTATTGCTTTTTGCTGCTGTTTATTTGTTTACTTATAGAATATAAGATTTAATTGGATGATCTCAACACATTTCTAATTTAGCAGCTCTATAAATTCTCTCCCTGAGCATGTGTAGCCTTTTGGCATGCGTCTTTTTATTGTGCTACACGTTATTTTTCAAGGATTATTTCCATCTGTCAGCTTTCCTCAGCACTAGAGGGATGACTTTGCTTTTGTTGTTCTGCAGGTGTACGTGGTGGTGGGCATCGCGGCTGTTGCCTTCACTGGTTTCCTGCTCATGTTGGTTATTCTCAGGTTTGGAGGCAACTCCAAGTTTGGCATCAAAGGTAGGACCCCTGACTTTTATTTCCTACAGATCGGTGATGTCCATATGTTCAAAAAAGAGCTGTTCGGCAAAATACTCGTCTCTAACCTTGGGTGGCTTCATGGATGCATGAAAAATACAACCCAGAGATTTACTTCAAATCATGTGAATCAGAAACTAACATGAGTTTAAAAATACATTTTAATTATTCAAAAATATACATTTTTAAATTGTGCAGAAGTCAGATATTAGAGAGAAAGCATGCACACACTACAGTATTAGGTATGGTATAATTTCCAATTGAATGTGACATTTTTAAAGCATTTTAATTTACTATACTATCTTATAGCACTTAATGATGTTAAATATAATTCTATGTCATTTTAGGATTATATTTAACATCAATATTATGTAGGGTGGTATTTCACTGGGCTGTGGTTGTCATTGGTAGATGGGTAAAATTCTGGAAATATAGTGAGAAAATATGGAAACTTTTATTGTAATCTCACTGAATTCCGAGTGTTTGAGACCAAGTGACCGGTGAGACGCGTAGTCACATTTTATGCAATGATTTGGTGAAAATCTCAGCCCATTTTTGGCTGTGCACAAAACACTATTCATTCATTCAACCTTTATTTAGTCAGGTAAATCTTTTGAACCTCATGGGCTCATTTACGAAAGCGACCTGCTAAAACTAAAGAACATTGAACAGCAATGGTAGAATTTCCTTAAACAATAAACAATAAACAAACAAACAAACAATAAACAATAGAAAAAAAGAGAGAGAGAAAAAAAAAAGAGAATATTTTTTAATTTTTTTTTTTTTAACAAAGTATCAAAAAACTAGCAAAACATTATAAGGTAGACTATTGCTCGCATAGTACTCCTTGGCTTGCTTTGAACACACCTCAGCAACGCCCCACTTTTATGATTTAATCCGCTGGGGGATACTTTAGAAAAGACCACAGACAGATTTGGACCAATTTTTCAGTAATTATTATTTAATATCTATGTAGTTTTAAATCTGAACATTTGTCTCATAATTATTTTCTCAAAGGAGAGCTCCTGTGTTGGAGTTAAATATGCTAGTTTGCTCAAGACTTATCCAAAAGCCCCACAACAAAATTTAGGTGAGTTTGAGATGAACTGAACTCCCCAAAACAACTCTATA
>JBBPBX010012411.1:4253-16682 GCA_038048925.1 Garcialebias charrua
ACAGGAAAAATAAAAACTCAGTTTGTTGTTATGTAACCAAAGTAAACACAAGATAACATTATCCAGAATGTAGATTTACCTGCCGTATTGCTCGACAGCTACTGATAACCACTGGAGAAGGAAGTCCGACATCATTCTCATCAGTTCTGGTCCGCTCAGCGACTGGTGTCGAGCTGTTAGACGAAGCGGTCCCATTTGGTGTCAGCTCCGTCGACTTGTATCCAAAATCCAGCTTTAAGTTTTGTAGTTAGCTAGGCTTTCAAGCCCATAGGAAAGTCCTTACAGACAGCTGTTCCAGGCGGCATGCGTGCTAATTAGGTGAATGTACAAAATTCACAGCAATCAATGTTCCTTCTCATTTTTGATGTGTCTGGGCAAACACACAAGCTCCCTGAACACACTGAGGACCACTGTGAGCAACATCAGATGTGCACGTTGTGGCCACATACCAGAATCACACCTGTTCAAAACCTGGGATCAAAGCAAGTTCTATGGCTTATTAAAATAATCAAATTACAGCAGCAGTTTCCATTACCGTAGTTTACTCTTAATAGACGTGTTTAGAGCACGGTGGCGCAACTGTTAGAGCTGCTGCCTCTCAGCAAGCAGGTCACTGGTTCAAATCCCAGTCTGGGGGCCTTTCTGTATGGAGTTTGCATGTTCTCTCCGTGCATGCATGGTTTTTTTCCGGGTACTCCGGTTTGTCTCGTTTGTCTCTGTGGCCCTGTGATGGACTTGCGACCTGTCCAGGGTGTCCCCCGCCCCTCGCACAGTGATTGGTGGAAGTGGGCACCGGCGACCCCTGTGACCCAAAATGGAAGAAGCTGGTATGGATGGATGGATGGATGGATGGATGGATGGATGGATGGATGGATGGATGGATGGATGGACAAGTGATTTGGCCCACTTAAAAATAAAAAGACAACAATCTACAGTGTTGTTGTTCATGTGTAGTGTGTTATATGTGAGAGTCTTGCTTTGGCCATGGGAAGAGTCCTGCTTTGGTCTGGGTGAGGGTCATGCTCTGGAAGAAATTAGACATACACACCTCGCAGACATAACATTTTGTTCACATTAAACATCCACATTTACCACAGTGACATGTGTGCTTGTAGCTTGTGATACGGTGTAAATTCCTGTAACTGTTTGTCTGTAAAATAGCTACACAGTTTTTATTAGCATTTCTACTACCCATAAATAGTAGCAGAGCTGGGCAGCGCTAATCCAAAAATTAGTTCCGCTATTTCTAAAGCGCTTATTAATTTATTTAGGTCCGCAATTTCAAAAGCGCTTATGTATTAGCAAAGTTAGCGGAAGCTAATGCTAACGCGCTAACGTGCAAATGGCGAACTACTTTTTTTAATCCAGCAGATTTGACCATTTCGTGAAACGGTTAAGCTCAGAAAAACCTTGTGCTATAAAGTCAGCTAAGAAATATATTTTTTCTCAGCAAAGAAATAATTGTTTTTACCGTGTTTTGTTGTAAAGTCCTTTGCTTCTGTGGCCGTCGCCATTTTGAAGAGGGCAAATGAGGCGCTGACGCGTTGCGTAGGCCGCTGAGAAACATCCATAAGTTCACCCTCCATTAGGGGTGTAACGATACACAAAACTCACGAGACGAGACAAATCACAGATCTCGCGAGAACGAGACGAGATTTTAACATTAGTTCAAGAAAACTTCAAAGATCGGTTTTATGCTGCAAAAAGGCTTTTATTCTGTTTTAACATGTATTACAAACCCAACTGATGTCTTCATTTTACTGATTGAATCTCCTTAGACCTTAGAACGTTCAACTTTGTTAAAAAAAATAGATATTCACGCAGGACTTTCCAAAAATTGAACATAAATATCCGCATCAGCGCTGAATCTGCAGCCGTCACTCACCAGTGTTGCCAGATTGGGCGGTTCACCGCGATTTTCCTTCTGACTTTTGCGGGTAAAGAGTGCTTTGGGTGGGTGGGACTCTATCTGGCAACACCGGTCACACCGGTGTTTACACGCGTGTCTTTACATTCGGGGCAGCGTCGGCAGCGCCGGGACCCTCCATCAATGTAGAGGCGTCTGCGGCACCGGGACCCTCCATCAGTAGTTGGGGCGTCTTCTATAGCAACTTCATCCGGCGAAGCCATGCTGTCCGTGACGCTGACTTGCTAGGGGCTCTGCTAGCGCTAGCATTAGCATCTCGCGAGACAACGTTACCTCTCAACGAGAGATATCGCGGGAGTTTAATATCGCGAGATCTCGTACAACGAGATCTCGTTACATGCCTACCCTCCATGTTAAAAAGTCTTCGTCTGACTCTTCGAAAACAAGCAATAAGGCTGCAGAGTAATACACTGGCTGCTCACTGCTATAGAGAGGGCGCTCTCTCTAGCCAAGAGATTGAGGGGGACGCTTTTTTTCACGGACCACTTCCGGCGCTGACAGGATATGGTCTGTGAGCAGTCGTCCGGTTGATTTAAGAGCCCGTAAATAAGTTTTTTCGTTTTTACTGATAGATAATTAGTTATTAGCGGTACTGCATTTTAAATAAAAATAGTGCAAATCCGCTTATGAATTATAAAAGTTAGTCAATCCGCTATAGCGCTAACAAATTGTTTAGGTCCGCTATCAGCGGATTAGCGCTTTAGTGCTCCCTAGCGGTCTGGTGCCCAACACTGAATAGTAGTAACAGCATTTAATGATACATATCCATAAACAAAACATCTTAATAAATGTCACTAGAATATGCACAAATCTGACATAAATTTGACCTTATTTTTCACGTCTGTCCTCACTTCTCCAATGGCTGTACACTTTGTCCAGGTTGATGATTTCTGGATGCTGTTTTGATGAGATTCATTAATCTAAATCTTCTTTCACAATCTGCACTGGAAGCTTGAAATGTAGCACAAATGCTGTGTGATCTCCTTTAGCTCCTCACATCATAACTGAGAATGTGCTGATTGACCCATGTTTAAGTTTTTTTCTTCATTTTTCTGTTAATGGTCTCCATAAACTGGGTGGTGGAGAATGGCCTCATACTTCTTTGCCAGTGTGGCAATGTCTGCTGATCCACAGTCAAAACTGATGTTTGAGCTCAGTCCTTCAATGTCAAATGCAGACCACTCCTTTAATTCATCCTCTGGAAAACGAGCATCCATGTGATCACAGAGCTTACTAATAAAAAGAGTAGGCTCACCAGTATTTCTGCCATCAGCTGATGAGGTCCCCATTGCGTCTCTGACATGGTCACTCCACTGTACATCCAAAACTTGTTTGCTACTTTGGCTTTGCTGCATGTTTTGCAGAGCAGACCTTTCCCACTCGAAAAAGAAAGCATCTCACCCAGTTTCACTTCTTGTTCTTCTGTTTGCTCATACTCCAACAGCCATTCCATCTTAAAAGAACCACATTTGTTTTTTTACTTTGGCGTGGTGAGTGCATGTGTCACTGCCCGTTCGTTTCACCATGATAAAGGTTTAGCATTTACGTCTCTTAACTCCACCACACTGTTGCTACCTAGCTAACCTGCACGGCGCCACAGCATGTATGGGCAGGGTACATACACAGTTTGCGTATGTACCGTAACTTGCGTAACGCAAGCACTGTCAATGCTATGATTGGCTGTGTAGCGTAAGTGAACCGTTTATCATATTTTAATTCAACCTTTATTTATGCAAGTTAGTCTCATTAGCTGCACACCTGTCACACACAGAGTTGCATTGCAAAATGGTACAGAAAAAATATGTTGTTGGTCTAATTAATTTACAGTTTATGTTGAATTTTATTTTATGCAATGCATTGATTTTCTTGTGCGCAGAGAATGTGTGAGCAGTGTGCGATTGCGCAGTTGTGCAGCTTAGTGGGAAAAGTGGCGCCAACTAATGACCTGTGTTACATGGTCACATTTTTTCGTCTTTTGTTTGTTATTTTTATTTTTTGGCACCTTTGACGGTTCACTGGTGGAGGGGGGGCGGGGCTCAGCCAGTCTAAGTGTTTTTAGCTGCGCTGGTAGCACACCTGTGGAGTGATTTTGACAGATGGAGTGGCGTGTTGGACGCTACTGCAGCAGTGGAGTTTTGTAAAGAAGAAAATATCTTAAAGGACGGTGCGGAAGGCTCTGGAGAGAGAAACAGAGCATTCACCTCGGGACGGAACCCAGAGGGGAGCGTCGGATGGTTTTGGCCGGGAGGGAGTTTGTTTTGGATGAACCGGCTGGACGCTAACAGATTAAATGCACCGGGGAGTTAACCACTGCTCACAACAACCACCGATGGAAACACAAGTGGTGCGTTTTTAAGAAAGAAGAAAAACTATAAAGGAAAACAAAAACAACTATTGAACAGTGACGGATGAAGGATCGTGCGGGCTCGCCCCTTTCCAGGATGTCAGCTGATTAAGACTCTGATCGGACATCTAAAAGGTAAGCCCATCTCACTGTGTGTTCCGTCTCTGGTGCCAGTTTTGTTTCTTTTTTTTCTTTTTTTTCTCATCACGTACTTATAGTTGCGGTCCTACTCTCCAGTAAAAAGAACGAGCTGAGGAGAGAAATGGTTTCGTAACACCTGGCATGGCAACTACAGCAGATTTGGGGGCGTTGCTGTGGTTCCATGTAAATAATGAAAGACCTTCATGTCAACTCAGATTTTTTCCTCAAATCAACATCCAAAAAAAAAAAAAACCTATGTTCACCCACCATGTCCATGTAAGTGGAGCCTAAAGGCTCTAGTATAGCTCTGCGTTCGGCCGAACACCGCTCGACGCCGTTCGAACGCAGAGGCACAAGCGTTTGAACGCTGGCACAAACGCGCCAAGCTCAAATTTTACGACCGCAAACGCGTTGTCACACAATAAACTGCCCGGCGCCGGACTGTTTTGTATGTGACACAAATGTATTAAATTCCCCTTCTTCATCCCTGATCTGGACTTTTCTTTTGTTTTTTTGCAAAAAGTCAAGGGATCGCTTCCTCCTCCGTTGACTCCATGACTGAAATGATGAGGAAATGAATGAATTTGTCACGAGCGAATTAAACTCGGGTCCAACGTGGCTGCGTGAGGTTCTGCAGATTTCCTGGTGTTCTTGTGTGCAGGACCAGCGCTCCCTGTTTTGAGTTTATTTTTTAGAACTTTTTTATTAACATATAAACACAGAACACCGCAGCGGCTGCAGCTCGTGCCTTTTTTCCCCCCCACCAACCTGTCAATCAATTCAGTAGGCGTGTCAGCAAATGACCAATCAGCGACCTCAGTTTGTCCCGTAGGTAAACGCTCTGCACTGCATCTGCTCAAATGACGTCAAGTATTTGGAGCGAAAATGCGAGCATTAACGCGAGAACGAACGCAGAGCTATACTATGAACTGCCTGCGCACAGAACACACGCGTAGAGCGGCGTTCGGCCGAACGCAGAGCTATACCGGGGCCTTCAGACTGGAGATTTTCAGGGGAACCCTCCACAGAGGTGTGAAATGTTCCAAGTGTGAAGTGGTACATGCACTACAGGCGGCTACAGTCCAAAGTTTTTCTGCTCTAACAGCAGTTAAGCCCGCAGTATACTCCCGCATACGTCCATCCGCGGAGGTACACACGTACACCAATGTATTAAATTCCCCTTCATCTCTGATCTGGTTTAATGGCCTTTTTTTTCTTCTTTTTTTGCCAAAAGACAAGCGATCTCTTCTTCCTCTGTTGACTCCATGACTGAAATGGTGAGAAATGAAGGAATTTGTCACGAGCAAATTAAAATCAGGTCCGGCATAGCTGCAGGAGGGTCTGGAGATTTCCTGGTGGGCTGGTCTGATGTGTGGGCTGCAGGACCAGCGCTCCCTGTTTTTTAATTTTTTTTAGAACTTTTTATTAACATATAAACACAGAACACCACTGCGGCTGGAGCTGCCAGCTCTTGTGTTTTTGTTTCCTCTGACCTGACAATCAATCCAGTAGGCGTGTTAGCAAATGACTAATCAGCGACCTCAATTTGTACCAAAGGTAAACACCCCTTGTCTGCAGAGCTGCTCTGCAGCCGCTCAGGGTGTACGCTCAAGGTCTCCCTTTCAGAGACCTTGAAAAGGTGATTCACGCTTTTATTACCTCTTGTTTGGACTACTGTAATTCACTGTATGTTGGTTTAGACAAATCATCTTTGCATCGTTTACAATCTGTCCAGAACGCAGCAGCTCGTCTTTTAACATCAACTAAAATATATGAACACATAACCCCTGTCCTGTCCTGTCCTCTCTCCACTGGCTCCCTGTCCACTATCGGATTGATTTTAAGATTTTATTGCTTGTTTTTAAAATCTTAAAAGGTCTGGCCCCGTCATATTTATGTGATCTTATTAACATCTACACTCCTGTAAGAGCACTCCGGTCTACCAACCAGTTTCTCTTAGATGTCCCCAGATCCAGAATGAAGTCCAGAGGTGATCGGGCTTTTGTGGTTGCTGCTCCAAATCTGTGGAACAGTTTACCTGAGAATTTAAAGAGCGCTCAGACTGTTGACACTTTTAAATCTTTGCTCAAGACTCATCTGTTTTACTTGGCATTTCATCCACGCGGAGTCTGAGAACAAATTTTAAGCAGATTTTATTGTTGTTGTGTGTTGTATTATTGTTAACTTTATTATGTTTCAGTGGCACTAGATGCATTTTAGATTTTACTCTTTTATTTTTATTTTTATGTCTTAACTGTAAAGCACTTTGGTCAGCTTCTGTTGTTTTTATGTGCTTTATAAATAAATTGACATTGACATGAAATCTCAACCCTCTGCGGACAGTGCACGCAGTTTCCTCGCGGCTAACAGGACGCGCGAGCATACTTGGGGCTTTACAGTAAACGGCAGAGAGCAGTGTTTTTGTGCTACTCACTCTTTTCCAGCATGTAGGAGCAAAACTAATAAAATCCTGGGTCCAAAGAGACGTTGGTGTGTTCACCAGTTTAGAGGTAAATGTGATCATGCGGATGCTGCATGTGCGATGAATGCAACTGAGTGCAGGGTTGCCAGGTAAATGTAAAATGTCTTATTTACCCCCTCCTTTTCTGCGCACATGTTCAACAAACACAACAAACACCTCATCTTAGAATATCTTAATTCAGCACATGTGACAGTTTAGGTCAAAATACTATAATTTTAGAGCCACAGTACTATAGTTCATAATTTCTTATCTGGAAACCTGACATGGAAACTACAGCATTTTTGTGTAAACCCTCTCTTTTTTTGTTTATTACCCCAATACCCCACCAGCCCTGTTCAGTCCGCTTTAATCAATCTCTAGTCCATGAGTATATGATAGAAGTTGCATGATTTGGTAGATTATAATATTTTATCAGTTATGTATAGGGCTCAGAATAACACATTACCTTTAAATAACCTAATGCATTTTGTTAAAAGACAAAGTTGTTATAATCTTAAAGGGACAGAGTTGTTTGTAAAACCAAAATGCAGAACTAGTTTGAAGGGACGTTCTACCTCAATCCAGGGAATTAGATTATGGAATGGTTTGGAGAATTATGTTAAAAATGCCAAGTCAATGTTTACATTTAAGAAAATGATCAAAACAGAATTGTTAAAATCAATGAAGTAGCTTAATGTGTATTGTATTAGAATTGAAAAAATTAGAAAGAGTTATTCATTTTGTTTTGTTACTTGAAGATTATTTTTGTTTGAACTAATTGTTTGAAAAAAGGGGCAGATATAAGATTTTTTTTCTTCTTTCTGCTACCTTTCATTTTTTTGTGTTCTTATCGTTTATGAGATTGTTTTGTATTGTATTTTAAAAGGAATAAATTTATTTTAAAAAAAATTGAAAATAAAAAAATAGTCCCTTTGCTTAGATTTTAGGCAAAGGGAAAGACTTTCTAGGCCCTAGAAAGTCTGATTTGTTTGGGGAGGTGTGAATGTGCAATCAAACTCTGATACGGACTAAAAAAAGCAAACTCTGGCCGCCTAAAAACCTAGGTCTCAGTTTGGTTGAAGTAAACTCTGGTGCGGTTTTAATGCAGTGTGAATGAAAGCGGACCAGAGACCACTCCAAAAGCAGGAAGTGGACTACAGCGCAGGGCAAACAAATACGCATGTCTCTTATGTCATATGGAGCCGTCAGCTGCCTTGTGTGAAAAACAACATTCTCCATGGTCTTCTGCATCATCTTCTGCTCATGCTGAGTCCATTGTTGAAAAATGACAAAACTGAACTCCTAAAACCACTAAAATTTGAGGCCACTCCGTTTTTGTTTTTATCTCCAGAAGAAGAAGAAGGATTTGTCTTCAGAGTGTTTGTGTTGTTTCCTTCAGTAGTTCTTGGTGCAGCGCCCCCACAGACGAGGCGGGGAACAGGTTGGTTCAGTTGACTCAGTGCAGTGTGAATGTGAACCACACCAGCTGAAAATGTAAATAACTGTTCTGAATGTTGGTAACTGAGTCTACTGGACTATCAGGTGTGAAAACACCCCGACGTGTCCAGAGGTTGTTCTCGTGTAAACGAGGCCTTATAGTAGGTATATCTCTTTGACTTGGTCATTTTAAAAGTAGCTCCATGATTAAAAAGTCTGGGCACCCCTGATTTAGAGTGTTTGGCTCAGCTTTTTTCCTGGCCTCTTCCTTCTGTCAGGGGGTCGTCACATTGAGCAAACTCTCATGAAGTTTTAGCAGTTGTGTTACGCTGGTTGCCCTTCCTTCCTGATGTAAACACAGCCAGGTGAGGGCTTCCATCTAAGGTGCCCAGTGAGCAGCTGGCGGGGTTCAGGGCCTTTCTCAAGGGTCCATATGGGGAAAATGAGGGTGGAAACAGATGTGGGTGCTCCCCTTTCCACACACATTTTGCTGTAACAATTGGAACATGCAACCTTCCCATCACAGACTCGCCATCTCTAACCTCTTCGTCACCATCATTCTCGACAAGAAAAGAGTGAAAGGCAAAATTTTCAAAAGCTCAATAAAAAGGATACTCAGGCCATTCTGATTAAAGTGTTCTACTTTTACCTTCTACCCCATAAAAACCACAAAAAGAGAAGACGTTTCAGTTGTGAGACGAGAGCCTGGACACGTCAGTGAAAACATAAAAGTTCATCTGCATTTGACTGCTTGTTCATTTAAAATGCAAATAAAAAATAAATAAGTTGTCCTAGGATTACCTGACGAGATAAAAGTCTTGACATTTTTAAGATGTTTTTATTGGAGGTGTCTGCTGCATCCAACTACTGTATATTTAAGGTCATAAAGGTCTGGAGTTTAAAAAATGCTTTCAGAAGAGAAGACGTTTACTTAACTCCTACCTCTCGTTTGGTCACATGCTGTCATGTCAGAGTCATGTTGACCCTCATGCATTACAAAAATCTAAAGCTTGACATGTCTCAGCAGCAAGTATTTTTCTGCTTTTGTCCACCTGTTACTCCTGCAACTTATTCAAACTATGGAGCTTACTAGAATATGAATACATGTATGTCATTACATAGTCCTGCATATTTCTGCCATTTGATATGCATACCATATTCCTGAAGACTTCCACAGAAGGTTGATGGCAGGCCAACAATGTTCAGTCAGGTCATCTGGACAGATGTGGTTTTTGCTAAGATGTTTCATCCTTCATCCAAAGGACTTCTTCAGTCCGAGGAGACACAAACAAACTGGAATCCCACAAGCACCAACTCTCATAGTTGGGAAAAAACAGTTTGCTGATGATAAGATGGTTTCTGGAGTCCACCGTCTTCCCCGTCAACTCCTGTAAGGCAGCCATGCCAAGATGGTTCAAAACACCAGAGTTCATGTTTAATAATCCAGGTACAAATCCAACAATGTTCAGTTATGTTGTCTCCTCAGACTGAAGAAGTCCTTTGGATGAAGGACGAAATGTCTCGGCAAAAAAAGAATCAGTCTAGATGACGTGACTGAACCTTGTTGGATTTGTACCGGGATTATTGAGCATGGACTTTGGTGTTGATGACCAGCATTCTGTCATCTGTCAGCTTTGTTCAGTCACAGCCTCCTTTTTTATTTTATTGATCACCCACTGCCCTTCTTGGAAGACTTTTAAACCAAGATGTTGATAAATGTTGGAGTTTTCACTGTTTTAGTCTAATCTTAAGAATAAAATTTGTGTCATTTCAAACAGTCATGTTCAGAGTACATGTAAAGAAAGACTCAACCACTAGGAAAACAAATCTATAAAACGTCCACAGCTCTAACCACTTTTGTGTTGGCAGGTGTGACATACCTGTGACAGCCATCTTAAACTGGACTTTAAGAAGTTAGTCAGGTGTAGACACACATTCAATGATTATTTGGAGAGCTGCATTAAAATCTGTCCAGTGGTTCATGACATACTGTATTTTGTCAACAGAAAAAATAGAACCCATTATCTACTGTACTGCCTTTTGGCAGCTGACATACATCAACTGTCAATTACTATAATTAGAGATTAGATTTTTTTTGCCATTATACAGTTACAATAAATGTTTACTGAAATTTTCCAAAATTCTCTGACTCAGCAGCACTGACCTCCAGGCATCACAGTGTTGTCATCGCCTCTGGTTTCTGCAATAGGAAAACAGGAAGTTATTAAAACATTTAATTGATCTTGCTCTTTTTCTTGTTCAGGATGATCGTGAGTTTCGAGATAAGATCACTCCCATCTCCGTGGCAATGGAGTACAGTCTGGACTACCAGCTGGCTGCAGACAAGACGGGACTGCAACCCATCCTCGATGTTTCGTCACCGTCTAACGTCACCAAGCAGGTACTGTGAGGCTTTTAGTACTCGCCATAAACACTTTCAGAAAACACTTTGACTTGGAACTGAAATGTCTTCTTGCCATTGTGATGTGATTTCTGAACGAGCTGGTGCAACATGGGAGGTATCTGAAATACAGCCACATCTTTGTGAACTGGACTCAAACTTTCTGTCTGGTCTGAGTTTATAAAAACTGTATTTGTTGTTATTGCAGGTAATGTCAGTGTTATGTTCCTCATTAGTTCAAGTTGTATTTTAGTTTTTATTTAAACCTAGCAGTTTGAGTCTTCTGGGGCTTACTAACGTCAGATCCCCTCTGGTTGTAGAGGCTGAGGATCATGTTGGTTTAATCAGTGTAGGACTGCCTTTTGTCCTTTCAACACACGTTTTATTGTCTTTTTTTCATTCTTTCTCTAGTTGTTCTCATCTTTCAACTGTTTTTTCTTCCTTCCATCAGGCTCACATCCTCTTGGACTGTGGAGACGACAACATCTGTAAGCCCAGCCTCAAGTTGTCGGTCAAGAGGTAAAACCTGTTTTTCTGCAGGTGACATTAATATCAAATACTTCCCCTTAAAACAGGAGCAAATGTTATGCTGGATTTATATATTGTCAGTGGGAAGTGAAGAGATCTGCTCTCACTGATGTTCTTTTCAGATGGATGTTTTGTTTTGATGAACTGGTAAGCCCCTCCCTCTGAGGTCTCCACTCTTCTGTGCATGCACAGATTTTTGCCTTTCTTACAATAACCAGACACTTTTCTTACACAGAAAGACAATAGATGCATTTTGGCGTTTGAGACCTAACAGCTTCGGCCAGCTGCTTCTTTGTGGAGCAGTTGAAGCAAAATGACACCATTACAGTTCATTCACTTCAACGCAAAAAAGTTCTGAGCAATCACACAACAGTTGGCGCGTACCCCTGAGGGGAAAAGTCCTGCCCAGACCTTGTGTGGAGAACGGGCTTTTGGGGCACATGAGAAAACAAAATGTCACGTCAACGAAAGCTGATTTTGTTCACTTGTTAATTGGGTATAAATCCAGATTTAGGCTTCTATTGTATGTGGATGATATCTCTGTTCTCTGAATGTCTGCAGCGATCGTGAAAAGCTCTACATCGGGGATGACAATGCTCTCACCCTGGAGGTGAGTGCTGAGAATCAGGGTGAAGGAGCCTACGAGGCCGAACTCCACGTCTTTCCTCCACAGCAGGCCGACTTCACCGGCGTCGTTCGCAGTCAGGTACAACCAGTGATGGCATAGTTACATTGAAAAAGTAACTTATTGTAGTTAAGTTACTGATTACCTGATCTGGAAAGTGCGGTAACTGTTAGATTACAAGTTACTTTATGACTTACTTTCAGCAGTTTCTGACAACAACCCTCCTCCACCACCTCAACATAAACATTACATTGAGCTTTGCCAGTACTTTATTAAAAGTGCATTTTAATGGTAACAATGTATCTCCTGACATTTAAAGTTGAATTTAAAAACTATTTCAGGGGGGAAATACATATTTAAAAAAAAGTCTTTCTTGACTTCATTAAACATAAATACTGTACTTGTTTTAATAAAAAATAAAGTAGTATTTCTTGACTTCAGTATCATAAAGAAATACTTGCTTTATATAAAACAGTGTCTTTCTTGACTTCATTAAACATACATACTTGTTTTAATAAAAAATAAAGTAGTATTTCTTGACTTCAGTACTGTATCATAAAGAAAT
>JBBPBX010012411.1:17312-29442 GCA_038048925.1 Garcialebias charrua
GGGGGAAATACATATTTAAAAAAAAGTCTTTCTTGACTTCATTAAACATAAATACTGTACTTGTTTTAATAAAAAATAAAGTAGTATTTCTTGACTTCAGTATCATAAAGAAATACTTGCTTTATATAAAAGTGTCTTTCTTGACTTCATTAAATGTATATACCGTATTTTCCGGTGTATAGGTCGCACCTTTTTATGGTTTTTTCAAGGCCTGCGACCTATACTCAGGTGCAACCTATATATGGCTTTTTATCACTTTCGGTGAAACAAATTTTTAAATCCAGCTCATTTCACAATTACGTTCATTTATTAAGGAAAAGTTCAGCTCAGACATATATTTGCTATAATTTTTATCAAACAAATAATTGTTTTTAAGTGTTAATCTTCTTAAAGCTCCACTGACATGTTCTTTTAACTTTTCAAAAAATGGCACAACATATATAAATATTAAGATAGACCTCTGACCGTTTTTGCTAAAATAATGTTCAATGAATGACATTTCCTCTCAAAATATTTTAAATTTAGCGCCGTTTTTTTAGACCATAAATCCGGATTTTCCGGTCACGTGTCAGCATTACCGTTCTGACGTCACGTCCGATACTGAACTCTGCTCAAACCGTACATTGAATGGACAAAAATATAAACGCATCCGTCGAATTTAGCCAATTAAAACTACATTTTAGCGATTTGGCTTCAGTTTGGGGAAAAAAAAGTTATTTTGAGTGATGCACAACGAACGCAAAGGTTTATATTCTCCGTGTTGCTTCTGTAAGAGTTATCACGATAGCTCTGCTGCCATCTGGTGCTCAATGTGAAACCTCCCTTGAAAAAAAAAAGCAAAACGGAGAATATAAACCTTTGCGTTCGTTGTGCATCACTCAAAATAACTTTTTTTTCCCCAAACTGAAGCCAAATCGCTAAAATGTAGTTTTAATTGGCTAAATTCGACGGATGCGTTTATATTTTTGTCCATTCAATGTACGGTTTGAGCAGAGTTCAGTATCGGACGTGACGTCAGAACGGTAATGCTGACACGTGACCGGAAAATCCGGATTTATGGTCTAAAAAAACGGCGCTAAATTTAAAATATTTTGAGAGGAAATGTCATTCATTGAACATTATTTTAGCAAAAACGGTCAGAGGTCTATCTTAATATTTATATATGTTGTGCCATTTTTTGAAAAGTTAAAAGAACATGTCAGTGGAGCTTTAAAAGCCTTGCTGTGCGCTCCTGTGGCAGACATTTGCAGCAGAGCTAAACGTAGGTGCGACCTATACACCAGTGCAACCTATCTAGGGATTTTTCCAATCTATTGGTGATAATTGGACAATGCGACCTATACACCAGAAAATACTTGTTTTAATAAAAAATAAAGTAGTATTTCTTGACTTCAGTACTGTATCATAAAGAAATACTTGCTTTATATGAAACAGTGTCTTTCTTGACTTCATTAAACAAATACTATTTTTACAAAACAAAAAAAAGTATTTCTTCACTTTGTTAAACATCCATCCATTATCTTTAACCGCTTCTTCCATTTTGGCTCACGGGGGGTCACCGGTGCGCATGTCCAGCCATTACTGTGCGAGGGGCGGGGGACACCCTGGACAGGTCTCCAGTCCATCACAAGGACACATGGAGACAAACAATCATTCACTCTCTCTCACCTACGGACAATTTAGAGTCACCAATCAGTCTAACATGCATGTTTTTGATCTGTGGGAGGAAACCAGAGTACCTGGAGAAAACCCACACATGCACGGAGAGAACATGTAAACTCCACCCAGAAAGGCCCCCGGACCGGGATTTGAACTGGGGACCTGCTTGCTGAGAGGCAGCAGCTCTACCACTTGTGCCACTGTGCTGCCCACTTTGTTAAATGTAAATAATAAAAATAATAAAAAATATATAATAAAGAAAAATATAATAAGGAAAAAATCAAAGTTATTTTACTGGCTCCCTCCTACCTGCTTCTCTTAACCATCAGAGTTTGCAAGAAGGGCATCTTTGTCTTCCAGCACATCAGCAAAACGAGTCTGGATAGCCTGAAAAATATAACTGATATGTTTTGACATGTCTACAAGGCCTACTATTTATTATGTGATACGGCCGTGGCGTAGTAGTAATGGCAGTCGTCCCCCGATCGGAAGGTTGGCGGTTCGAATCCCGGTTCCCCACACCATGTGTTGTTGTGTCCTTGGGCAAGACACTTAACCCCGAGTTGCTCCCGGTAGGACTGGAAAGCACCTTGCATGGTAGTCTGCCGCTACCGGTGTATGAATGTGTGTAGCATTCAATGTGTGTAGCGCTTTGAGATTTTCACTAATGAAAAGCGCGTTATAAATTGAATTCATTATTATTATTATTATTAAATTACTTGCAAACCATGCCTAATGTGGGATCAGTATTATGGATTTAATTTTGTTTTAGGATTCTTATTGACATTTGTATTTGTTTTAATCTTTTTTTGCGATGATAAATGGTAAATGGACTGTACTTTTATATCACCTTTCTATCTGATCAAGATACTCAAAGCTCTTTACAACAATCTGTGCCTCATTGACCCATTCATACAGCATCTACTAGATCTTTACAAAGATAGTTGAACAAATCATTCTAAAGAGACTAATCACAACTTTATCACATTCATACATTGATGAGACTCACATCGGAGGCAATGAGAGGTTCAGTGTCTTGCCCGTGGACACTTCGCCATGTGACTGCTGGTGGAGTCGAACCCCCAACTCTTGCATTGGAGGACGACTGCTCTAACCACTCAGCCACCGCCACCCCTGTAATAATGAATATACTGTACATTGTACAAAAATAGAGTGATGTAAGAAATTTTAACTAACTTACAGATGGAACATAGTACCTTCATTATAGCATGTGGAAGGCCTGCAGTCATCCTGGAGAGCAAACCTTTCACAGCCAGGGTCTTCTGCAAAATATCACATCATGCTGATGCTGATCTGTTTTCTTGTTGCTGTGTTCATCTGTGTTCATCTGTGACCATCTGCTCATACAAACTCATGTTCGTGCTGCTGTTTATTCCCACTATATTAAGCTTAGTGTATTACTAGTTGATGTTTTTCTTAGTTAATTCTAGATGTTATTACTGTTTTTCTCTTTCATTTGTTGTTGGATGTAACTGGGACCTCGTGTACATAATCTCGTTTTCATCTCATGTACCACATGCGGTGCAAATGACAATAAAGATTCAGACGCTGCGTCTGTAGTCCCTTGTAGTCCGCAGCGCACGAGGTGGCAAGGAAAACGTGGAGTGGATTTCAGTCTGCTTAAACCGGTTCAAAAAGCTCCTACACCAACTAGCATTAAAATAGAACTTTTCAATGTACAATCACTATCCAATAAATCATGTCTAATTCATGATCACATCCTGGAGAAAAACTTGGACTTCATGTGCCTCACAGAAACCTGGCATCAACCAGACGTGTTCAGTTCTCTGAATGAAGCTTGTCCATCTGGATACAGTTATCTGCAGAGAGCCCGCAGCACTGGCCGCGGTGGTGGTCTGGCTGTAATTTACCGCAGTAATTTAAAATTGTCACATCTGTCTTCTCATAATTTTTCTTCTTTTGAATGTTTGGCCTTCAACTTCAAAGCCCCACTCCTGATGAACGTTATATTGATTTATAGACCTCCCAAACCACATGTTTCATTTAACTCAGAAATACATGACCTCCTCACTTTTTTCTGCACCTCCCCTGTAAAAACTATTTTTCTTGGCGATCTGAATATCCACATGGACAATTCCTCTTCCCCTCTGGCAACAGATTTTAAGTCTCTTTTGGAATCTCTCAACCTCACCCAACATGTGGTCGCCCCTACGCACAACATGGGGCATACTCTGGATTTGGTGATTACAGACACTGTACTTAATAACTTGTCTGTATATGACCTGGGTGTCTCAGACCACAGGGTCATCTCCCTGGAAGTGCCTTCAACTTCACCTGCTTCTAACCCAAAACGACCTATCCAGTTCCGTGACTATAAAAACATTTCCCCTGATGTTTTGTCTGCTGATCTTCACACCCTGACTGCTGTCAATCACTCATCTGCAGATGACTCTGTGGATTATTACAACCAATCTCTCCAGGAGCTTCTGGACCTACATGCTCCCCTGAAGTCAAGACTGGTGTCTTTCTCCCGTTCAGCCCCCTGGTACACTGATGAGCTGCGCAGGATGAAGGCAACTGGCCGTGCTATTGAGAGACGTGTAAAATCATCTGGTCTCTCTGTGCACAAGCAAGCGTACAAAGAACATCAGAAAGCGTACGCCTATTCGCTTAAAGAAGCACGCTCCAAATATTATTCCAACATCATCAACACCTGCCCTGGAAACTCTAAACAGCTCTTCTCCACAATAACTCATCTGCTTAATCCCATTAAACAAACTCATGAGGACTCTGTTCAAAAATGCAACCTGTTCCTCTCATCATTTAAAAACAAAGTTGACACTATCAGATCTCAGCTCCACAACCTCCCTGATCTTAGTGTACCATCTACCCGTCTGCTTTCTGGGACCCTGAGCAGCTTTGATGAAGTCGTTCAGAGTGAGGTAGAGACCATCCTCAAGAAAATGAAGCCTTCATCCTGCGCCCTGGATCCCTTCCCCTCGTCTCTCATAAAATCCAATCACTCTGCAATTAGCCCATTAATCACACAAATAATAAACAAGTCTCTACAATCTGGTCATGTTCCATTGCCTCTAAAAACTGCCATCATTAGGCCTCTTCTGAAAAAATCTAATTTGGATCCCGACATTTTTTCTAATTACCGCCCAATTTCCCACCTCCCATTTCTGTCCAAAGTGCTGGAGAAAGCAGTTGCTGCTCAGCTGCAGGAACACCTACAACAACACTCTCTGTATGAGAAATTCCAGTCTGGATTCAGAGCAGCTCACAGTACTGAGACTGCACTGCTGAGAGTAACAAATGATGTCCTCATGGCTGCTGACACTGGTTCTCCCTCCATCCTTGTCCTCCTTGACCTCACTGCAGCCTTCGACACTGTGGACCATAATATCCTCCTCCACCGTCTTCATGTGGAGGTCGGTCTCTGTGACATTGTCCTGGACTGGTTCAGATCTTTCCTCTCCGATAGGCTGGAATGTGTTAGCCTTGGCAATGCCACTTCCCAGACAGTCGGTGTCTCCTGTGGTGTCCCTCAGGGGTCAGTTCTGGGGCCCCTGCTGTTTTCCCTCTACATGCTGCCTTTAGGTCAAATTATCAATCAGTTCAACATTTCTTTTCACTGCTATGCCGACGACACACAGCTTTACATCAGGACTGGAACATCATCATCATCCCTATCTCCGTCTTCACTCACTGTTCTCTCTGCCTGCCTGGAGGAAATAAAGGCATGGATGAATCAGAATTTTCTTCAATTAAACTGCTCGAAGACTGAGGCCATATTGATTGGCACCCCTCACCAGATACAAACATCAACTTTAACAACAATCTCCTTCTCTGGTCAAGACATCCCCCTCTCCACCTCTGTTACAAATCTTGGAATAAAAATGGACTCTCATCTTACATTTGAAAATCACATTAAGCATCTGTTTAAAACCTGCTTCTTCCATCTTCGAAACATCTCCAGACTTCGCCCATCTCTGACTTTTCCTGATGCTGAGAAACTCGTCCATGCCTTTGTCTCCTCCAGGCTCGACTACTGCAACTCCCTGTTTATTGGTATCCCTGGCAAAAACCTTCAGAAACTTCAATACATTCAAAACAGTGCAGCTAGGATTCTGTTGAGAGTTCGTAAATTTGAACATATTACACCCATTCTCCATAACCTCCATTGGCTTCCTGTCACCTACAGAATTCAATACAAAACTGCTCTCATTACCCATCAATGCTTGCACGGCACTTCACCTGACTATCTAAAGGACATTCTTGCACCATATTCATCCACCCGGTCTCTACGATCACAGAACAGTAATTTCCTTTATATTCCTCGGACCAAATTGAGGACCATGGGAGACCGAGCATTCTGTGTGGCTGCCCCCCGCCTGTGGAACTCCCTCCCTGATGACCTGAGAGCTCCACAGTCACTGGTTGACTTTAAAAGCAGCATAAAGACCTTTCTTTTTAAGCAAGCCTATTCTGCCTCCACATGATTTTATCTTTGATCTTAGCTGATATCATTATTGATTTTACTTGATTTTATTGATTTTACTTGTTTTATTTTATTTATTTTTTAAGCAAGCCTAATCTGCATCCACATGATTTTATCTTGATCTTAGTCGATATTATTATTGATTTTATTTGATTTTATCACTTGTTTTATTTTGATCTTTGCTTTATTACAATTTGTAGCACTTTGAGATTTTTATTAATGAAAAGTGCATTATAAATGGAATTCATTATTATTATTATTATTATTATTAAAGACTCTCTGACTCTGACTCTGACTCTGACTCTGCATCAGAACTTCAAGTGTGGGTGGTAAAGTCCCATAAGTACAGTCACCTTGTTAAGGCTCACCCATAGCTCTGCGTACGTCCGTACGCGTGTCTGTACATGTGTACTGTACGCAGACAGTTCACCCGCACAGCTCAGCGTACGTTCTCGTTTACATTCTTGCGTTTTTGCACCAAATTCTTGACGTCATTTGAGCAGCTGCAGCGCAGAGTGTTTACCTACGGGACAAATTGAGGTCGCTGATTGGTCATTTGCTGACACGCCTACTGAATTAATTGACAGTTCTGTGTTTATATGTTATTAAAAAGTTCTAAAAAAAAATAAAAATAAAAAAACAGGGAGCCCACACATCAGACCAGCACACCAGGAAATCTGCAGAATCTCCCGCAGCCACGTTGGACCCGAGTTTATTTCGCTCGTGACAAATTTGTTAATTTCTCATAATTTCAGTCATGGAGTCAATGGAGGAGGAAGCGATCACTGCCTTTTTGCAAAAAAACATAAGAAAAGTCCAGATCAAGGATGAAGAAGGGGAATTTAATACATTTGTGTCTCATACAAAACAGTCCAGCGCCGGGCAGTTTATTGTGCGACAACGCATTTGCATACGTGGTCGTAAAAATTGAGCTTTGCGCGTACATGCCCTGCGGGGGTACACTTTTCCCTATACATGTGTACAGCTGCGTATGGACGTACGCAGAGCTATGCGGGGGCCTTTACTCCCTTAAAGCTTCTGTTACCGGCATTAGCAGTCCAAATATCCACGGTAGTTGACACAAAGTCAACATCATTCAGTACAGCCTTCAGATTTCTCTCCATCTTTGCATACTCCATCTCCAGACACACAGAAAAAGCTCTTCTTTGAGGCATCTCTGCATTTACAGTGGTGAGGATTCAGTTTATTATGACACAAAACAAAGAGGAGTTAACCGTGTTGAAGGGCAGCATTTCTTCTACTACAAACCATCCGACCAACTTGTTTAACTCCTTCACTTACTGGTTTTGCACCAAAGACAAGTTTTTGTTGTTTGGGGTGGGGGACCTCCTGTTCTGTCCCAGCTCTCTGCTTTGAACCACCTGAGGAGACGTGCTCCATCAGTTTGACTGTCCATGCTGCGACTCCAAGTGTTTCTTCAGATTTGATGTGGTGTTTTTGAAGCTAGACAGCACTTTCTCGCCAGCACAGAGGGTACAACGAACCTTGATATTGTCATCCTTTGCTGACAGACACTCAAAATAGTTCCTGTATTTCCAGCTACAACATGCGTATCTTCCTCCTCGCTCCATTGTTTACGTTTCTGTCATGGCGTGGTGTCAGGTATCACAGGTGGTGATTGATGGAGGATTTTTAAACACCTTCACCGGACTTTGGAAACTGCTGTGCATGGGCTAGCAGCGCGTCCGTCCTCTTGAGTCCAACGGAGACGGGTATGCAGAAAATCCCGGTCAGGGAACCAATGATGGAGGATTTTTAAACACCTTCACCTTAAACATGAACCACACAAGAAGAGAGACGAGAATTAATTTTCAGAGCAGCAGACTTTGAAAATGGGAAATCACCTCAAGACACTTTGCAACAAGTTTCAAAACTGTTTGAGATCAAATCCGAATTGGAAAGTGTGTGCTAGGTTTTTATTCTCTCAAAAGAAGGACAATGATGAATAACGGGAAGACAGTTTCAGATAGCACATGGAAAACATGGCAGTGTCAAAACAAACAATAACGTAATGTCAAAAGATTATCTGTGATTAAGACATGAGCTGGCCTAATCAGTGTTTTTGTTCTGTGTGCAGGAAGCAACAAGTTGTGTTCTTCAGAGATGTTTTGTTTCATACAGAAAGACTTTTAGGAAAGCAAACTAGTTAATGATTCATCAGAATACATTAAAGTAATAAGTTTTAAATTATCAATGTTTGAATTCTCGAACAGTGATAATGTGACGGAATTGTCGCGTAGACCTGACATCATTCCCTGAGACTTTTTTTTGTCACTCAGCGAGACGCATAGAGGAAATTAAATTAAATTACTAGAGAAAATGACAAAAAATAGTATCACACAGTAATTTGGATAACTTTAATCTGATTACTGGATTTTGAAGTAGCAACGCGTTTGATTACTAGTTACGAAAAAAGTGGTCCTATGTCAGTAACACGTTACTTTGTAACTGTTATTTTGTTTTTCATCCAGAATTCACCTGCCATCCTCCGCACAAAAACCGTTTCATACTTTCAAGGAACCACAGAATTTATTCTACTACAGTGGTGCTTATGTTTGTGAACCCTTTAGGATTTTTTATATTTCTAAATAAGTATGACATTAAACCATCAGATTCTCACACAAGTCTTAAAAGTAGATGAAGAGAACCCAGTTAAACAAATGAGACAAAAATATTATACTTGATCGTTTATTTATTGAGGAAAATGATCCAATATTAATTTATGAATGGCAAATCTGAGAACCTGTGCTCTATCTGGTGTGAACACTGAACTGGTTTCTGAACAAACAAAGCACAGCACACTATTATTAGGCCTTCCTCTATAAATAAACATCAACTCTATTCTAAAAATGTGTTTAATTATTCCTTAAAGCAAATGCTTTATCAGGAAGCCAATTTATTTAAATGAACTTTACCAATTCTGCCAAGAAGAGGAATTAAATATGGATCCAGAGTTCAACATTGTTCAGTCAGGTCATCAGGACGGCTTCTTTCTTTGCTGAGACGTTTCGTCCTTTATCCAAAGGACTTCTTCAATCTGAGGAGCCACCAACATACTGAGTCCCACAAACGGCACACTCCCAGAGGGGAAAAAACAGTTTGCTGGTGATAAGATGGCCTCTTGGGCCCGCCCTCTCCCCCGTCAACTCCTCTGAGGCAGCCATGCCAAAATTGTTCAGCACACCAAAGTTCATGCTCAATAATCCAGAATTATCCCAGAAGCTTGTTGATGGTTATAAAAAGTCCAAAGTGCTCAAGGTGCAGCTTGCTAAGAAACATTTAACCAAATATGTTTAATCTATATCCAGGCCCATCCTGGCCCAGGGTCTTTCTGGGTGGAGTTTACATGTTCTCTCTGTGCATGCATGGGTTTTCTCCAGGTACTCCAGTTTCCTCCCACAAACCAAAAACATGCATGATGGACTGATTGGTGACTCTAAATTGTCTCTAGGTGTGAGTGAGAGTGGATGGTTGTTTGTCTTGTTTGTCTCCATGTGTCCCTGTGATGGACTGGAGACTAGAGGATGACACGGGAGTGAATTTTCACTCCTGTCCTGTCCTGGTCCCAAAGAAAAACTCTTGTCCTGTCCCAATCCTGGTAACATGACTCCTGCTCCTGGTCAGAATCACTCCCAATCCTATCCTGCTCCTGGTTTTTTCTCTTCATGTAATTTTTAGGAAATGCATTTAATTTAATTTTCTACCCATTCCATTTTAAATTACTTTGTGTTCTGCGGTTTTATTTCAAAAGATATGGCAACAGGAACAATTAATCTGTGGTGAAATAGAGGCATTTATTGTCTTAATCCAAACTAAAACCTTCACTAAAGGTCACAAAACAAATACATGGCCTGTAGTCCATATACTGTAATTGTTCTAGGGAGGATCAGCTGCTGAGTCCCTGTTTCTAACTCTTTTGAACGTCAGTTACAGTAAAACAAAAAATCAAAAACAGTACATGGGTCACACCATGTCTACCTTAGACGAAAGAACCCAAACAACAAATAAAAGTTGCATTTTACTAATTTATTGAGCAATTGTTTCCTTTAAATAGTGACATTACTGTCATGTTTTAAATTGCTTAAACAAAAAAAGAATGTACCAAGCAAGAGAACTCAACAAATAAAAATGCTTAAAGTCATTATTATACATTGGACGACGTCCTCTATAAGTTCACAATCTATGTGGTTGAGGTAACGAGCTCGTTTTGGTGAAGCAGGATGTCGTGCAGCTTACCAGACTTCAGAGCATCATGTACACACTGGAGCATTGCAGGTCTGGTGTTCCACCTCATCTCTCCACAGCTTCAGTGACCAGTCCAGCACTTTTTGTAACCTAAAATTAAAAGAAGACAGTGCACAAGTCAAAACAGGATTCCAGTGACTGTAAATTACAATTTGTTGGCCTTTCTTTTGGAACAAAATGTTTTATCAAAAAGAAGAGATTTGCAACTTTCACCAAGGAAAAAACAAGGCCAAACTAAAAGAGGCCAGAACACAGCTGGCTGCGTAAACCAAACAAATCAAACTACTTACGGTAGACGTTGAATCCTACCTGAAATCATCTCAGGAAGCGGGCGGAGCCACAGCCAATGGCAGAAAGGCTACCGTTGAAAAACACACTTGGAAGCTTCAAGGTACCGTAAGACTACTACTATAAATCCACACAGTATTCTCCTCGCGGGGCGAAGCCGTCGCACGACGCCAGCAAAATAAGCAAAAACTACTCACCAGAGTTGAACACGGTAGTCAAGGCTACGGTCACCCCCAATGAAATACCTTCACAAAGGTTAAACCGTCGCAGCCCACGAAGGGGAGCACGCTGCTCCAGCTAACAAGCTATCGGGCCTCCAGCGACGGTAGAGAAAAGATCTAAAGGTCTGAAGCCTTGTATTGAACCGGGCGCGAGAAGAAAGAATGAGTGAATTACGGATAACGATATGCTATATAGCCTCTGATTGTTTATCCGGTCACACCTGTGTGACGTCGTTGATATAATTACTCGAACAGCGCATGCACAAAGGGAACATTCAGTGCTTTCAGCACCGCACTCTGGCGGTCAGGAGGGATGAAATAGAACTACAAAATACTGTAGCTGCTCCGTTTTTATTTATTTTTAATTTTTATCTATGTTCTTCTTTTGCTTATTGGTCGGTTCCCGCTCCTGTCCGGTCCCGTTAACTTTCAATCCTGTCCGGTCCCAGTCACGTGAGTTATAATGAGGTTGACTCCGGTCCCGCTGGAATCCTGCTGGATCCACGTGACCTGCGGTACTCTCGAAAAAATGTCATCCTCTACTGGAGACCTGTCCAGGGTGTCCCCCGCCTCTCGCAATGGGATTGCTGGACATGGGCACCAGTGACCCCCGTGACCCAAAAAGGAAGAAGCGGGTAAAGATAATGGATGGATGGATATTTAATCTAATCCTTGTGTGAGTTAGAAAAAGTCCACAATGAATTTAAACTTGTGGTCACTGTTTGTTTCTTAAAATCACTGATGTTGTAGCACCTGCACAAAATGAACCGTTCAAATCCATGATTAAAATACCAAAATGAATTTGATGTTCATGCAGATTTCTGACTGCAACTGCACTCATTTGATGGTTTTTCTCTTTTCAATATGAAATTAATCAAGCTGATCCTGAACAAACTCAGTTCAGTTCTTTATCATGTTATGTATGAAGCTCTGATGGTCCACCTGTGCTTTCCAGACCCTCTCCAGGCTCTCATGTGCTTACAAAAAGGAGAACCAGACAAAGATGGTGGTGTGTGACCTGGGAAACCCCATGAAGGGAGGAACTAAGGTCAGTGAACATCAGCAGCCATCTTAGTTACTCAGGGAGGACTGAATGTACTAAAATAAAGCTACTGATGCTGTAGCTTAAGCGTCTTTGAGTATTTAGAAAGCGCTATACAAATAAAATGTTGTTGTTGTTGTTGTTGTTGTTGTTGTTGTTGTTGTTGTT
>JBBPBX010012411.1:29623-54099 GCA_038048925.1 Garcialebias charrua
TTGTTGTTGTTGTTGTTGTTGTTGTTGTTGTTGTTGTTGTTGTTGTTGTTGTTGTTGTTGTTGTTGTTGTTGTTGTTGTTGTTGTTGTTGTTGTTGTTGTTGTTGTTGTTGTTGTTGTTGTTGTTGTTGTTGTTGTTGTTGTTGTTGTTGTTGTTGTTGTTGTTGTTGTTGTTGTTGTTGTTGTTGTTGTTGTTGTTGTTGTTGTTGTTGTTGTTGTTGTTGTTGTTGTTGTTGTTGTTGTTGTTGTTGTTGTTGTTGTTGTTGTTGTTGTTGTTGTTGTTGTTGTTGTTGTTGTTGTTGTTGTTGTTGTTGTTGTTGTTGTTGTTGTTAGCCGGGAAGATCGATATATGTAGTAGACCCAATAATTACCGTAATTTCCGGACTATAGAGCGCACCTGAATATAATGTATATTAATATTACTACAGTTATATCTCTGTGATACATCATCCGATCTGCACGAGATTTGTTGAGTTTCATCAGTGACCACTGCTACACACAATATTGTGGTTTAACATATGACTCCAGTGCGGCCCCTACATTATTCAAACCGTTATATCTCATTGATAGATCATTATATCTCATTGATAGATCATCTGACCTGTTCCAGATTTATTGTGCGTCATCTGTGGGCACTTCTAAACACATTTGTATTATTGTTTAAAATTTCACTCCAGTGCGCCCCCCACATTATTCCAACAGATACAGATCAGTGATATATCATCCAATATGCACATTTATTGTATGTCATCACTGAGCACTTCTACACACATTTCTAATATTGTTTAAAATTTCACTCCAGTGCGCCCCCTACATTGTTCCAACAGTTACAGATCAGTGATATATCATCCAATATGCACCACATTTAGTGTACTTCATCACTGAGCACTTCTACACACATTTCTATTGTTATTTAACTTTTGACTACAGTGCACCCCTAGATCCTTAAAACTGTTATACGTCAATGATAGACCATCCGATCTGTTCTAGATTTCTTATGCGTCATCTGTGACCACTTCTAAACACACCCTCTATATTATTCCAACAGTTACAGTTCATACTGAAAATTATTATTGTGATTATTACTGAAGATTATTTTTGATTGAACTAATTGTTTGAAGTGTTCAGATGAGACGACAACAAAGTCGATCATCGAACTGCGACCTAGGGTGTCCTGGTGCCAAGAGCACATATGTACACCCTTATGTCTGAACATGGTGTTCGTTATGGACAATCCATGACGAGCACAGAAGTCCAACAACAAAACACCACTCGGGTTCAGATCAGGGGTCCGTTCCTCCCAACTACACCCCTCCAGGTCTCACTGTCATTGCCCACGTGAGCGTTGAAGTCCCCCAGTAGAACAACTTTGAGATTTTCAGTAATGAAAAGTGCGTTATAAATTGAATTAATATTATTATTATTATAAGGGAGTCCCCAGGAGGTGCACTCTCCAATACCCCCTCCAAGGACTCCAAAAAGGGTGGGTAATCTGCGCTGCCGTTTGGCGCATAGGCACAAACAACAGTCAGAGCCCGTCCCCCCACACATAGGCGAAGGGAGGCTACCCTCTCGTTCACCGGGGTGAAACCCCAACGTACAGGCACCAAGATGGGGGGCAACAAGTATGCCCACTCCTGCTCGGCGCCTCTCACCAGGGGCAACTCCAGAGTGGAAGAGTGTCCAACCCCTCTCAAGGAAACTGGTTCCAGAGCCATGCGTTGAGGTGAGTCCGACTATTTCTAGCCGGAACCTCTCAACCTCACACACTAGCTCAGGCTCCTTCCCCACCAGAGAGGTGACATTCCATGTCCCAATGGCCAGCTTCTGTAGCCGAGGATCAGACCGCCAGGGTCCCCGCCCTCGGCCACCACCCATCCCACATTGCACCCGACCCCTTTGGCCCCTCCCATAGGTGGTGAGCCCATGGGAAGGGGGACCCACGTCTCCTCTTCGGGCTGTGCCCGGCCGAGCTCCATGGGTAAAAGCCCGGCCACCAGGCGCTCGCCAACGTGCCCCACCTCCGGGCCTGGCTCCAGAGTGGGGCCCCGGTGACCCGCGTCCGGGCGAGGGAACATTGTATCCATTAATTGTACTCATCATAAGGGGTTTTTGGGCTGCACTTTGTCTGGTCCCTCACCTAGGACCTGTCTGCCTTGGGTGACCCTTCTAGGGGCATGAAGCCCCTGACAGCATAGCTCCTAGGATCATTGGGACACTCAAACCCCTCCACCACGGTAAGGTGGCAGCCCAGGGAGGTTCACTAAGTGTCCAGGACATGCGGCCGGATTCAGGAGGAGCAATGTGGTTTTCGTGCTGGTCGTGGAACACTGGACCAGCTCTACACCCTCAGCAGGGTCCTGGAGGGTGCGTGGGAGTTTGCCCAACCAGTTTACATGTGCTTTGTGGACTTGGAAAAGGCATTCGACCGCGTCCCTCGGGGGGTTCTGTGGGGGGTACTCCGGGAGTATGGGGTACCAGGCCCATTGATATGGGCTGTTAGGTCCCTGTACGACCGGTGTCAGAGCTTGGTCCGCATTGCCGGCAGTAAGTCAGGCTCGTTTCCAGTGAGAGTTGGACTCCGCCAAGGTTGCCCTTTGTCACCGATTCTGTTCATAACTTTTATGGACAGAATTTCTAGGCGCAGCCAAGGTGTTGAGAGGATCCGTTTTGGTGGCCTTAGAATCGCTTCTCTGTTTTTTGCAGATGATGTGGTCCTATTGGCTTCATCAGATCGTGATCTACAGCTTTCGCTGGAGCGGTTTGCAGCCGAGTGTGATGCGGCCGGGATGAGGATCAGTTCCTCCAAATCCGAGGCCATGGTCTTGAGCCGGAAAAGGGTAGCATGCCCTCTCCGGGTCGGGGAGGAGGTCCTGCCCCAAGTGGAGGAGTTTAAGTATCTCGGGGTCTTGTTCACGAATGAGGGAAAACTGGAGCGTGAGATCGATAGGCGGATAGGTGCAGCATCCGCAGTGAAGCGGGCGCTGTACCGGTCTGTCGTGGTGAAGAGAGAGCTGAGTCGAAAGGCAAAGCTCTCAATTTACCGATCGATCTACGTTCCCACCCTCATCTATGGTCATGAGCTTTGGGTTGTGACCGAAAGAACGAGATCTCGGATACAAGCGGCTGAAATGAGTTTTCTCCGCAGGGTGTCTGGACTCTCCCTTAGAGATAGGGTGAGAAGCTCAGTCATCCGGGAGGGACTCGGAGTAGAGCCGCTGCTTCTCCACATCGAGAGGAGCCAGTTGAGGTGGCTCGGGCATCTGGTTAGGATGCCTCCTGGACGCCTCCCTGGTGAGGTGTTCCGGGCATGTCCCACCGGGAGGAGACCCAGAGGAAGACCCAGGACACGCTGGAGGGACTATGTTTCTCGGCTGGCCTGGGAACGCCTTGGGATTCCCCCAGAGGAGCTGCTCCAAGTGGCTGGGGAGAGGGAAGTCTGGGCCTCCCTACTTAGGCTGCTACCCCCGCGACCCGACCCCGGATAAGCGGAAGAGAATGGATGGATGGATGGCTGGATAATTGTTTGAAAAAAGGGGCCGATATAATAAGATTTTTTTTCTTCTTTCTGCTACCTTTCATTTTTTATATTTTGTATGTTATCGTTTATGGGATTTTATTATATTTTAAAAATGAACAAATGTTATAAATAAATAAATAAAATCAGTGATACATCAGACGACCTGCACCAGATTTATGGTGCTTCATCAGTGAGCACTTTTATACACATTGGTATTGTTGTTGAAAATTTTACTCCAGTGCGCCCTCTATCTCAGTGATACATAATCCCATCTGCACCAGATTTTTGGTACTTGATCAATGAGCACTTCAAGAAAAATTGGTATTGTTGATTCATGACATCACTTAAGCCCCACCCACTCACACAAGAAACTCACGATTATTAGGTGACTCTTACAGCTTCGTCCTGTGTAACATATAAGACTGAAACTGTATTCGCTAACCGTTCCAGTCGAACAGGTGCGGGATAGGCATGAGAGCGTTCGAGGTGGCGACCAAGCGGGCTAGCTGGAGCTCACGTGGTCGCCACAATAAGACCGGAGTGGCGCTTTTCTGCGAGGGCCTCAATACTGTTTGCAGCTTTAATAATTTTTTTTACCCTTATTTATACAGGTAGTCTCACTGAATCACGAGGACCCACCCCTGAAGAAAGACATATATCGGGCAGCTATGTGAGCACTCTGGTGTGACAGTGGCAGGAAGCTCATTAGCCCGCAAAAACAATCCATAAATTAGGTGCAGCTTTGTCTAAACTGGGGAGTTCAAAGCCTGTGAAAAAAGTAGCAGCTTATAGTCCGGAAAGTATGGTAAAACTAGTAACAGACAGTGGATATTGTGAGTAAAATTTGTTGAATAAAACCGAAGAAAGTTTATAAAAGACATTAACAGAGTGGCAAACAAAACAAGATTTCAAGGTTCACATATTCTAAACGTGTTGCTCTCTCTCTCTCCTTCTCCCTCTCCCTTTTCCTCCGTCCCTCTGCTTTTCCTCCCTCCCTCTGATTGGTCTCCATGACCACATTCTCCAGATCCTGGCTGAGTTGAGGTTCAGCGTGCACCAGCTGTCAGAGGAGGACACTTCAGTCAGATTCGACCTGCAGATAGTTAGGTATGACTGGTCCGTGTTTACCCACAATCCACCTCTTTGTTGAAGCACAAGCTACATGTGAACTTAGCTGAAAGGGGCAGCGCACCACCTGCTGGCAGCACTGGTGTGAGGAAAGCTGATGCAAACTGCACACCAAGCAGGTTTGTTAAAAATGTTGGCAAGTGGCAGATGTTATCAGATTTGAGCACATTTGTTAATATTTGATCTAAAATGTCAGAAATGAAAGTTTTATTAGGCCCGAGCAGCGAAGCGTGCTGTGAAGGCCTATTGTAATCGCTCTGTTCAGACCCGAGCTGCAATTTTTTTGGCAAATGAATTGGCTGTTGGGGGCCTTAACATATCCCAAAACTCACCAAATTTGGCGGACGCATCAGGACTGGTGAAAATTTAGGTATTTTAAGGGTATCGCAAAAATCGCAACAGAAACGGCTCAAGAGCGCCACCTGTAAATTTTCAAACTACCTTCTGCATTAACCTTAGTTTGCAAGCTTGAATTGTCAAATCATTGTCAAATCATCAGAATCAGGTTTATTGGCCAAGTATGTTGACACACACAAGGAATTTGTTTCCAGCTGTTCATGTCTCTTTTACATGACATCATGACATCACTTAAGCCACTGACAATAGGAAGTGTAAAGTTTTACGTTGAACGGTTCCTATCTGACCCGTTACCTAATCAGCATGATAGTGTGTCCAGTGACTGAAGACATGTTGGTGTAACTTGCTTTCCAACAGTTTTGGGTGGAGCATGTGAGCGTTGTGACGTAGCGAAGTAAGACATAACGCCGTCGCCATACATTTGGCTCTAAATTCCACAGATTTGAACCGAGGTGCACCAAAATCAGTATGATCAATCATTATCCACCCCTTGAACAGGAATCCATGATAATTGGCCAGTAGGCTACACAGCGCCCCCTAGAATATTTTAAAACCTCAGCCCCAAGCCATTTTTTTGAACAAAAATTCTGAAACTTGGTGAACATCTGTATCTTCTTAGGACCTATGAAAAAGTCTCTTGGAGACCTTGTCTAAAATGAACAGGAAGTAGGCCATTTGGGTTCAAAAGGTAATTTTGGGGCGTTTCTAATTGCAAATTTTATTTAACTCCTCCTAGGGATTTTGAAGGATTGCCTTCAAACTTGGTTAATATGCCCTTAACACATTGGGGAGTAAAAGTTATCAACAGCTTGCGTTTTTGTATATGGTAAAGAGGCGTGGCCAGGCCTCAAAGTTGCGCTTCACGCCGTAAATTTCCAAACCCTATACAGGTATTCCCCGATTTACGAGCGAGATCCGTCACAAGGGGGCGCTCGTAAACCGGAAATCTCGTAATTTGGAACGGCCGCCATTTCCCTCGTAAACCCGGAAGTCCGCTCGTAAATTTCGCCAGCGCACCTAAAAACACTCTATTTTCATCTAAAAACTACTTTTGAGTGCATAAAAATGATCGGAAACGTGTGTTTATATGCTTAACTTGCTAACTGTAGTGAAAAAACACATGAAAACTCAGTATTTTTTTCGTTTTTTCCAAAAATTCGCAACCCGGAAGTCCGTTCGTAAATTTCGCCAGCGCACCTAAAAACACTCTATTTTCATCTAAAAACTACTTTTGAGTGCATAAAAATGATCGGAAACGTGTGTTTATATGCTTAACTTGCTAACTGTAGTGAAAAAACACATGAAAACTCAGTATTTTTTTCGTTTTTTCCAAAAATTCGCAACCCGGAAGTCCGCTCGTAAATTTCGCCAGCGCACCTAAAAACACTCTATTTTCATCTAAAAACTACTTTTGAGTGCATAAAAATGATCGGAAACGTGTGTTTATATGCTTAACTTGCTAACTGTAGTGAAAAAACACATGAAAACTCAGTATTTTTTTCGTTTTTTCCAAAAATTCGCAGCTCGTAAGTCTGGAACCTCGCAGATCAGAGCGCTCGTAATTCGGGGACTACCTGTAACTTTAACATTGAAAGACCGAAATGCACCAAACTTGGCACAAGTCATCCCTATTGGATGCCGGACGATCCTCCCCGCCCCCCTCAGAACAGGAAGTCACTTTTTTTACTCTGAATGCTCCCTCTCTGACACACTAGACCTAATCAGGATGAGCCTGTGTTAGAAGACATATAACAAGTTGTTCTGACTTATTTTAAATTACAAACAGTTTTTGCTGAAGGATGGGGGCGTGGCGACGTGACAAATTCAGAAGTGACGCCATTGCAATATGTTTGGCTCTAAATTGCACAAATTTGAGCCGAGGTGCACCAAAAGCAATATGAACGATCATTATCCACCCCTAGAACAGGAATCCATGATAAGTGGCCAATAGCCTCCATAGCGCCCCCTACATTATTCCAACAGTTATATCTTTTCATTCAACCTTTATTTAGTCAGGTAAATCTTTTGAACCTCATGGGCTCATTTACGAAAGCGACCTGCTAAAACTAAAGAACAATGAACAGCAATGGTAGAATTTCCTTAAACAATAAACAAACAAACAAACAATAAACAATAGAAAACAAAAGAGAGGGAAAAAAAAAAAAAAAAAAACACAACAATTTTTTTTTTTTTTTTTAACAAAGTATCAAAAAACTAGCAAAACATTATAAGGTAAACGTATAGAATCAAAGACAGGAACAAATCTGCATTGGTTTTTGCCAGGATTCCAACAGATTCTGAAAACCATTTAGAGAAGTCTCAGTGATACATCATCCAATCTGCACCATATTTTCTGTGTGTGATCAGTGAGTACTTCTAGACACATTGGTATTGTTAACTTTTGACTCCAGTGCACCCCCCTAGATTATTCTAACAGTTACTGTACTTTTCGGCAAATAAGTCACTGTTTTTTTTACTAATTTGCATGTCCTGCGGCTTATACGCCAAAGTGTCATATTTATGGATTTTTTTCCCATATTTTTAGACCCAATTTTGGCTCTGATATCGCCGTTTTTCATTTTGGCAAAAAAAAAGAAAAAGGTGCAGTACCACTTTTGTCCACTAGGGGACACTTCCAGAGAGTACATCGACCGTTTCTAGCTCATGTGTCCGAAAAAAGCCTCCTCTGCTCGGACTGACTATGTCGTTGCCCGGCCTCCTGCTCTGGAGGTAGCTACTATTACCGTAGCTGTGTTGTTAGCTGTGTTGTTAGCTGTGTTTTTTAGCAAGATAACTCATAAACCACACCGCAGATTTTCTTGAAACTTACAGAGCGTAATTATTTGGTGGTCATTTACAACTGACTAGCTTTATGAGATGTTTGAGATTTAAAAAAAACAACGATATTTTATTAGCGGTTAGCTACCGTTAACAGATACTGTACCTACTATTTAGATATATAGCTCATAAACCACTTGGCGGATATTTTTTCTGCTTACAGAGTGTAATTATATGGGGTTTAATGTACAAACTGTTGCCCTATATAAGACAGTTGAGATCAAATTCGATTTTTTATTTGTGTTTTTAGAGACGGAATCGTCTCGTTAGCTTCGGTTTTATTTCCGTTTATATTGTTATAAATACAGGTAACCCCCGACCTACGACCCCATCGACCTGCGAACCACGGGACCTACGAACATATCATATTTAATAAAAATATGAAATTACTGTATTAAAAAAAAAAAAAAAAAAATTTTTTTTTTTTTGTGTTTAAATGTTCTTAATTTCATGTGTACATCACTTTGTTGCAGCTCTGGTTGTTTTAAAGGCTTTATAAATAATAATTATGATAAAAAAGATCATTTCTGATCATTTTTGAGCAATTTTTGAGCAATCTTGGGCAACAGGAAGTAGGTCTTCAGTTTACACGGTCACAAATTAATGTAGAACACCGGACGCTATTTTAGGTTCAGTCACTGGGGTCTCCGGTCACAAATTAATGTAGAACACCGGACGCCATCTTAGGTTAGCTGCCGAGAGCCGGACGAAGACTGGTGACCAGGATGGCTTCATATGGATTAATTACTAGCTGGAAACGTCTCTGTGAACTTTGTGGATGTCTCAAGCAGCAGCGGATTTATCGCCGATCGTGCCAGGCCGCCGTGCGAACACCTCCGGCCGGCCTGGCTACACCTCCGGCCTGGCTAGCTCCAGAGCTAACACTGGAGCTAACACGGGAGCCGGCCTTTTGAACACTGGTGACCAGGATCGCATCATATGGATTAATTACTAGCTGGAATAGCTCTGTGGACGTCTCAGGCTGGAGCAGCGGCTGGAGCAGCAGCTGCAGATTGATCGCGCCGCCGCTCCAACACTAGCTCATGGCTTGGCTAGCAGAAGCTAGCCAGCTAGCTAACACAGGTCTGGAGCAGCTGCGGTGGCTTGCCGGCCCCCGCGCTGCTTGGCCCGAAAACAATCAACGCATGGCAACCTATGTCGGCTTTGACCATCTCAAAGTAAGAAAATATATTTTTATTTATTCTGTAAATGTGAATAGCAATGTTTAACATTACAGTACACTACTGTACATGCTTAAATGTGTGCGCGCGCTCCGTTAGCATGATAAATAAAGGTTGAATGAATGAATGAATGAATAATTTTTTTTTTTTAATATAATTTTCACCCCCTACCTACGAACGGATCGAGCTGCGAACGGTTCTTAGGTCCCAAACTCGTTCGTAGGTCGGGGGTTCCCTGTAGTCATAAACCACTCGACGGATATTTTTTAGGCTTACAGAGTGAACAGTTAAAGACCATGTAAAGTAAAATTAAATGTGTGTTTTGAGTTTGTCACACGGCATAAATATGTGTTATTAATCACCCATATAAATCTGACTGATTAAAAACATTGTTTACCTTATAAAATTAAGTCTCAAAAATAATGAAAAAACATAATTGTGCCCTGGTCTGAAACGCTGGGGGCGTGTCAGCGCGTGGGCGTGGTTTCAGCGCAGTACTGCGCCCGTGTCCTGCACCCTGAAGATGTTCGCGAAGGCTGGCAGCCTAATTGGAGTTCTCCAGCCCTACTCATTTGAACCTCCAGAGCCAGACTCAGACTCTGAGTCAGACAGTGACCACTGTGACGGTCGGCATCGTTCTTCACAGCCTGAGCTGTGTGTGGAGAGGCAGACAGGTGCAGCAGAGATCCAGTAAACCTGCTCTGTTTTTATCTGAGTTCTGGCTGTAACAGCAGCTCCTTTTTCCAAGAGTTACGCTGTTTTTAGTGCACAAACAACTCTGGTTTTGTTTTTAAAGTTGAGGACACAACTATAATTCATAACTCCGCTGTTATGTGTTTAATAATAAGCGCTATTTTAGAAGATGAGCGGACTCGCTGCACCCGGTCCGACCCGGTCACATCGCATGCGGGGTCTGTGTTGGTGATTAAAATATAGAGTAATCACGTTGATAACTAAGTATGCAATGGACCTGTCGCATTTTCTTAGCAAAAAAGGAGCTATAGCTATTGCTATCTGATGCTATCTGCGATTCGCGAGTGAACGGCTCCACCGAGGCGAAGAACTAATTTATACGGCTGGAGCTGCAGGGGGTGGGGCTATACTTAAGAAGACCGCGTGACGAAACGCGGTCACATTTAAAACACGCCTAAAAAATCCTGAAACAGACATATCTTTATACACAGGTTGATCTATAACTCCAAAATTAATTTATCTACAATTTTGAGACTTTTTACTCATTTACAACATTACAATTATGACATTTATAATGTTTATTGAAGAAAATATTTAAATTTACTTTACACGGTCTTTAAACTCAGGAACCCTTGTGCTATAATGTCGGCTAAGAAATATATTTTTTCTCAGCAAAGAAATAATTGTTTTTACCGTGTTAATCTTGTAAAGTCCTTCCGTGCTGGCTCGCTTCTGTGGCCGCCATTTTCAGCAGGGCAAATGAGGCGCTGACGCGTAGCGGTGACGCATAATAGATGCGACTTATTGGGCGAAGCTGCGTATTTATGGATTTTTTCAAATTATTCCCAATAATTGGACAAAGCGGCTTATACACAGAAGCGACTTTTACCCTGAAAAGTACGGTATATCTCAATGATGCATCACCTGATCTGCACCAGATATTTTGTGTGTCATCAATGAGCACTTCTAGACAATATAGTGTTGTTGATTCATGGCATCATTTAAGCCCCGCCCACTCAGACAAGAAACTGATGATTATTGGGTGACTCTTCCAGCTTTGCCCTGTGAAGATATAAAACTGAAACCGTATTCGCTAACTGTTCATTAGCACACATGACATGTTGAAAAGCATAAAGGAAGTGCTCGTCAAACATTCGCCACAAAACAGGAAGTGACAAAAACTCCTGTCTGGAAAGTCGGATTTTGGCCAAAATGGTAAGGCTTGCAGCTGGAGTCAAACTGATATGGGCGGAAGGTGATTTCGAAGATTCGGCATATTCGCACCCTGGTCGACGTGTGCGGGAATGGAATGAGAGCGTTCACGATTGCGACTGGGAGGCAATGCTGGATCTCCCGCGGTCACAGTTGATTTAGAAGATTTGGTAAATGCGCACCATGGTAAACGAGTGCAGGATAGGCACGAGAGCGTTCGCAATGGCGACTGGTTGGGCTAACTGAAGCTCACGTGGTCGCTGCAAGGCCTGAGCAGCGCTTTGCTGCCAGTTTGTTTCTCGTTGTACTTATCTAAATAACAGGAAGCCTGACAGCCTGTCGGTGTTCTGTCACATTCCTCAGAGTTCTCATGCATGTGTGTATGTTTGTTTCTGTGGGCGAGAGCGGCGCTGCAGAAGTGTGTTAATGAGGTTTCACTCCTCCTCAGTTCTTTAAAGACTCAGTGGAATTTCCAGCTGTTCTTTTAGAAACACTGTTCTCATAAGGTTAATATAATTTCCCAAAGTCAAATCAAGGTTTCTTTATTTGTTGTTCGCACCACATATGGTACATGTGGTGAAACAAAATTATGTACACAGGGTCCCAGTTACATCCAACAAAAGTATAAAATGTAAAATAAGAACAGTAATAAGATCTAAGATATGAACTAAGAAAAACTTTAATAAAATACACAAAGCACTAATAGTACAAAAACAAAACGCTGAACAGCAGCACAAACTGAAAGTTATGCACCATAACTCATGTTCCCTGAAGGAAGGGAACGAGGTGCAACATAAATGCTATGGGAAATTGCGCTCCGCGCAGTTACCTGAAGGAATACAATCACGCCTTTACGGCAGGGGCGTCAGCGTCGCGCCAGAGGCCCCGCCCTCTGGGTACTTAAGCCGCTGACGCCCATCCATCGATCTCCAAAATGCACTTCACCGAGCTTTCAGCATTGAAAGGGCCAGGTATGTTGCACCTCGTTCCCTTCCTTCAGGGAACATGAGTTATGGTGCATAACTTTCAGTTCCCTTTATCAGTCATGTCACTCGGTGCAACATAAATGCTATGGGAACGTAATCCATTCACGCCCTTGAAATGCTCAGTAAAATGCATCCTAGTATGAACGTCCGCCTTTATTCAAAAGGCATCCCAAGGCTGCTTTCTACTGTGTGTTAGAAAGGACAGCCTGAGTGACATCACATGCAGTAACATCCAAACTGTAATGCTTTGCAAACGTGTTCATTGAGCTCCAGTTCGCGGTAGCACAGATGTCTGCAACTGGTACACCCTTGAACAGTGACCACAAGGTGGCCAAGCCCCGAGTGGAGTGGGCACGCACTCCAGAGGGCACCTGTTGACCATTTGCTACTGTACGCCCTTTTTATGGCCTCAGTCACCCAGTGTGAGAGGTGCTGTTTTGATAGGGCCTTTCCTGTAGCTGGTGCGACAAAGCACACAAACAGTTGATTTGTTTTTCTCCATTCGGCTGTTCTCTGCATGTAAGTGCTTAAAGCTCTCACGGGGCAGAGAGCCTTCAGCCTTTCCTTTTCTTGAGTGAGGATAGGAGCAGGTGGAAAAGAAGAGAGATCAAAGTTTTCTCAGGACTTTTCTTCTTTTGAATGTCTGGCTTTCAGCTTCAAAGCCCCACTCCTGATGAATGTTATATTAATTTATAGACCTCCCAAACCGCATGTTTCATTTAACTCAGAGATGCATGACCTCACTTTTGTCTGCACTTCCCCTGTGAAGACTATTTTTCTTGGCGACTTAAATATACACGTGGACAATTCTTCTTCACCTCTGGCAACAGTTTTTAAGTCTCTTTTGGACTCTCTTAAGGCCGAGATACAGTGAAGCAGACTCCGTATACGCGCGTATACGCGCGTATACGCGCGTATACGGAGCGGCTGCTTTACTTCAGCTCACGTTCTCCTTGTTGTAATATGAGCTGCTGCACACGAAGGGGACTCAACTGAGCTCGCTGATTGGTCACTTGCTGACACGCCTACTGAATTGATTGACAGCGCTCAGTCAGCTGAATGTGAAACCTAGTTGAAAGTGAAACCTTTAACATGAGCAGCTCGCTGGACTTCTGCGGTGTTCTGATGCGGTGTTTCTACTATATATGTTATAAAAAGTTCTCTCAGAAATAAAAATAATAACAGGGAGCGCTTTTCCTGCAGCACACAGCCCACCAGGGAATATTAAAACATCGCCGCACCCAGGTAGGACCTGAATTCATTCATTTCAATCATCGAGTGAACGGAGGAAGAAGCGGTTACTTGACTTTAGGCAAAAAAACAAAAGAAAAGGCCCGATCAGCGATAAAGAAGGGGAATTTATTTCATTTGTGTAACATACAAAACAGTCCGGCGCCGGGAAGTTTATGGTCAGACACCGCGTATCGCGCACGCGGATCGCGTATGCGTAGTAAAAAAATACTTTTGCGCGTACATGCCCTGAGGGGCTACGCGGGGCTACGCTTTTGCCTTGGCGTACGTACGCTGCGTATAGGCGTACCGTGAGGACGCGCGAGTGTATCTCGGCCTTTAATCTCACTCAACATGTTGACGCCCCTACGCACAGCAGGGGGCATACTCTGTACAGTGTATTTGGTGATTACAGACACTGTACTCATCAATAACTTATCTGTATATGACCTGGGTGTCTCAGACCACAGGGTCACCTCCCTGGAAGTGCCTTCATCTTCGCCTGCTTCAAACCCAAAACGACCTATCCAGTTCCGTGACCTTAAAAACATTTCCCCTGATGTTCTGTCTGCTGATCTTCACACCCTGAACGCTGTCAATCATCCTTCTGCAGATGACTCTGTGGATTACTACAACTAATCTCTTCGGGAGACCATGACCATGAAAGAACGAGATCTCGGATACAAGCGGCTGAAATGAGTTTTCTCCGCAGGGTGTCTGGACTCTCCCTTAGAGATAGGGTGAGAAGCTCAGTCATCCGGGAGGGACTCGGAGTAGAGCCGCTGCTTCTCCACATCGAGAGGAGCCAGTTGAGGTGGCTCGGGCATCTGGTTAGGATGCCTCCTGGACGCCTCCCTGGTGAGGTGTTCCGGGCATGTCCCACCGGGAGGAGACCCAGAGGAAGACCCAGGACACGCTGGAGGGACTATGTTTCTCGGCTGGCCTGGGAACGCCTTGGGATTCCCCCAGAGGAGCTGCTCCAAGTGGCTGGGGAGAGGGAAGTCTGGGCCTCCCTACTTAAGCTAGATTCATACTCGACGCGTCGCGCAGCGCGCGAGGGTGCGCGCTCCAAAAGTGACGCAATTTCACAGTCCCCGCCCCTGCGCGTTGGCCCCGCGCGTGGGATTAGCGCGTGTCGTGCACCTCTGAATTTTTGAAACTCTGCAAGCCTATGCGCGCGCCGTGGGCGCTACGATTTGATTGACAGGTCCCCACCGACAGCCTTCACCCTCTTCACGCCGGAGCCTGCAGCTGTTTGCGCCGCTGTGGTCGTGGAGACGGCGTCGCGACGCATGGAGGAATGTTTTGTGACACAAATGTATAAATTCTCCTTCATTCCTGATCTGGAGTCGGACTTTTCTTTTGTTTTTTCGCCAAAAGTCACGTGATCGCTTTCTCCTCCGCTGACTCCATGCATTAAAACCGCAAATAAAGACAACAGTTCAGCACGCGAGCGGAAAAGCTATTTGTTTTTGTTGTGTGATTTCAAACAGTTCTTCTTCTACGGTAGATTTCTTCTTCTACACCTTTCTTGCAACATATGCACAGGTTTTAGAGGGTACTGCCACCTGCTGGTCCCTAAAAGAACAGCACTTTGCCATGCGCCGCGGTGCGTCAACCATAAACACAGAGGCGACACTGTAAACGCATTTCACCGCACGGCACAGTGAGCGCGCAGCGCGCGCGCTCCTGCCTGCGGACCAAAGCGCGAGTCTAACTCAGCCTTTAGGCTGCTACCCTCGCGACCCGACCCCGGATAAGCGGACGAAAAAATGGATCTCTTCGGGAGCTCCTGGACCTACACGCCCCCTTGAAGACAAGACTGGTGTCTTTCTCGCGTTCAGCCCCCTGGTACACTGATGAGCTGCGCAAGATGAAGGCAACTGGCCGTGCTATTGAGAGACGTGTAAAATCATCTGGTCTCTCTGTGCATAAGCAGGCATATAAAGAACATCAGAAAGCGTACGCCTATTCTCTTAAAGAAGCACGCTCCAAATATTATTCTAACATCATCAACACCTGCCCTGGAAACTCTAAACAGCTCTTCTCCACAATAACTCGTCTGCTTAATCCCATTAAACAAACTCTTGAGGACTCTGCTCAAAAATGCGACCTGTTTCTTTCATCTTTTAAAACCAAAGTTGACACTATCAGATCTCAGCTCCACAACCTCCCTGTTCTCAGTGTGCCACCTACCCGTCTGCATTCTGGGACCCTAAACAGCTTTGACGAAGTTGTTCAGAGTGAGGTGGAGGCCATCATCAAGAAAATGAAGCCTTCATCCTGCGCCCTGGATCCTTTCCCCTCGTCTCTCATAAAAACCAATCACTCTGCAATAGGCCCACTAATCACTCAAATAATAAATCAGTCTCTACAATCTGGTCATGTTCCACTGCCTCTAAAAACTGCCATCATTAGGCCTCTTCTGAAAAAATCTAATTTGGATCCCGACATTTTTTCTAATTACCGCCCAATTTCACACCTCCCTTTTCTGTCTAAAGTGCTGGAAAAAGCTGTTGCTGCTCAGCTGCAGGACCACCTACAACAACACTCCCTGTATGAGAAGTTCCAGTCTGGATTCAGGGCAGCTCACAGTACAGAGACTGCATTGCTGAGAGTTACCAATGATGTCCTCTTGGCTGCTGACACTGGCTCTCCCTCCATCCTTGTCCTCCTTGACCTCACTGCAGCCTTCGACACTGTGGACCATAGTGTCCTCCTCCACCGTCTTCATGTGGAGGTCGGTCTCTGCGACACCGTCCTGGACTGGTTCAAATCTTTCCTCTCCAATAGGCTGGAATGTGTTAGTCTTGGCAACGCCACGTCCCAGACAGTCTGTGTCTCCTGTGGTGTCCCTCAGGGGTCGGTTCTGGGGCCCCTGCTGTTTTCCCTTTACATGCTGCCTTTAGGTCAAATTATTAATCAGTTCAACATTTCTTTTCACTGTTATGCCGACGATACACAGCTTTACATCAGGACTGGAGCATCCTCATCTTCCACCTTGTCATCTCCATCTTCACTCACTGCCCTCTCTGCCTGCCTGGAGGCAATTAGGGCATGGATGAATCAGAACTTTCTTCAATTAAACTGCTCCAAGACTGAGGCCATACTGATTGGCACCCCTCACCAGGTACAAACATCTCCTATAACAACACTTTCCTTTTCTGGACAAGACATCCCCCTCTCCACCTCTGTTACTAATCTTGGAATAAAAATGGACTCCAATCTTACATTTGAAAATCACATTAAGCTTCTGTTTAAAACTTGCTTCTTCCATCTTCGAAACATCTCCAGACTTCGCCCATCCCTAACTTTTTCCGATGCTGAGAAGCTCGTCCATGCTTTTGTCTCCTCCAGGCTCGACTACTGCAACTCCCTGTTTGTTGGAATCCCTGGCAAAAACCTTCAGAAACTTCAATATATTCAAAACAGTGCAGCAAGGATCTTGTTGAGAGTTCGTAAATTTGAACATATTACGCCCATTCTCCATAACCTTCATTGGCTTCCTGTCGCCTACAGAATTCAGTACAAAACTGCTCTCATTACACATCAATGCTTACATGGAGCTTCACCAGATTATCTGAAGGATATTCTTATTCCATACTCATCCACCCGGTCGCTGCGGTCACAGAACAGTAATCTCCTTCACATTCCGAGAACCAAATTAAGGACCATGGGAGACCGGGCTTTCAGTGTGGCTGCCCCCCGCCTGTGGAACTCTCTTCCTGACTGTCTGAGAGCCCCACAGTCTGTGGTTGACTTTAAGAGCGGCTTGAAGACCTTTCTTTTCAACCGAGCATACTCTACCTCCTCATGATTCTACTTTTGATCTTAGTTGATACTGTTATTGATTTTACTTGTTTTACTTGTTTTATTGACATTTAATTCTGTTGCACTTTGTAGCACTTTGAGATTTTCATTAATGAAAAGTGCGTTATAAATTGAATTCATTATTATTATTATTATTATTAAAGTCCAAGCTTCTGGGGTTTAAAGTCAAAAACTTGGGGATGTATGTAGAATTAGGCCTTAAGGTGACCTTTGACCCGTCAGGGGCGAACCTGGTACACATAGGATGTACGGACAAAGCGTGGAGGTCACCCACATGTTTTGCCGAGCAAAGAGCCAGGAGAAGAGCGGTCTTATAAGATAATAAATCTATCTTAATGTTGCTCAGTGGTTCGAATGGGGGGTCACAAAGAGCTTCCAAGACCATACTAAGATCATATCTAGGGGTCAAGATCCTGCTGGGGGATCTCTTCCTTAGCACGCCTTTCATAAATCTTATTATGAGCGGGTGCGCGCCAGGCGTCCTGCTCCCCCAGCCCTCGTGACAAGCTTCAAAAATATGCCATTTCCTGGCATAGAGAGACTGTGTTGACATAGCACGTGCGTTTTGAATGGTTTTTACCACGTTCTCTGGCAGGCCTGAGGCCATCAGTTTGTTCCTCTCCGCCACCAAGCTGAAATTTGCCACAGTTCTCAGCCTAAGTGGCGAAACGGCTCCTTCCGGTGACGTGGAGGATCCCTGGAGTGGGTCCGGTGGTGCAACTAGCTCTCCCTCAAGGGCCCTAATTTCTGTGGTCCCTTGAAGGTCAAGCACATTAGGGAGAGGGCCTTTCTGCAGATGTATCTCCATACTACTCTGATCGAGAGTGTTTGGAGGCAGAGGCAATTTGCTGTCATCATTAGACAAAAGCTGAACAGAATGTCTGTTTTTCCTCTTTTTGTTGGGGGTCATGGATCGGAGGGGTTGCAAGTTTTGTAAACGAGCAGATCTCCTGACTCCAGCCCGTTTCCTGGTTGGGTCAGCACAGTGAGCGCGGTCACACGCTGCAGGATCACTGTTTGAGCATGGCGTGTCACCCATTGAGAGTAAGGGGACCGCTTCAGCATGAGAATGTGGAGATGGTCCTTTGTGTTGAGCAGACTTTATGTTTACACACGCTGCAGTTTCATCACAACTGCCTTTGTGAACGTGTGATACTGGTGTTGGCCTGCGGGCTTCTGCCGTGGCCCCCCTCCCTTACTGGCGTCTGATGAATAGGTGGCCAGGAAGGTGGGTCATCGGATTCTGTCGGCGCGCACCCCTGGAGCGCGGACGTGTCACGGGTTTGTTTGATTTGTGTATTGCCGGCTCCGTGGTTTAGAACGGAGCAGGGGCTGGAGCACGTGACCCCCCTCACCTGTCTCTGTGAGGAGTTACGGGCCTGCTCGCAGGCGCCTCTGGGCCTGTCTGTTGCGGACAGAACAGAGGCACCCTGCTAGGGTTTATCAATTAGGCTAACACTCCATGAGTCGTGAGGGAGGGGGGGAAGATGGCCCCCACCCTTTATATCGGCTGGAAGAACGGAGGGGACCGTTCTGCGGATGTTGCTGTTTGTTGTTGTTTGTTTTTTTTGTGAGTCAAGAAAACAGAGAGGGGCTTTTTTTTTAGCTTTATTCGTGCTTATGTGTAACGACATATTTGACTTTATGTCACTCACAGCAGAAAGAACATGATTTGTGTCTAAACCAAAGTCACCATCTTTTTATACTGTGCTACAAACAAAGTCTGGACGTGAAAAGATCATTGCTCGTACCACGCGGGTGGGTGATCGTGTAAAGTTAAGAAGCGGTCCTGGTTCATCAGGCACGCTTCTGTTTGGTGTCCCGATTCGCCGAGAAGGTTCTGTACCGGTCCGCCTGGCAGGGAACATATCTGTTTGTACTCCAGGCGTGTTCGGTCCGAGGTGGGCCCGTTGGTGGACCTCGTACGCCGGCTGCTTTTGCGGTGGGGCACGTGTGGCTGAGTGGTGTCGAGGCTGCGGTGCTCTGCTCCCAGCTGACTCCCTAGGGGGGGGCGAAGGCTCTCCTGGGGATGCCCACCCGGAGAGCTTCAGCCTGTTTGCGCCTCTGGTCCAGCCTGGTCTGAATTCGATCCAGCGCTTTTCCAAAAAGTCCCGTCGGTTCTATCGAATGGTGGAGAAAAGGAATTTTCTGTCCCTCCGGGAGGTCAGTTAGGGTCATCCACAGATGGCGTATTGCGATGACCACCTCCGCCATTCCTCTGCCTTGTGCAACAGCTGCTGTCCCCATCATGCGGAGCACAAAGTCTGTTGCCCTGCGGGCTTCATCCAGCAGCTCCGCGGCAGCTTGCTTGTCTGACGTTACCTGGAGCTCCTGTAGTTTTTCAGCCAGGTACGCTTGCATCATTGCGGACGCGTTCATTGCGCGCGCCGCGAGGCCCTGAGCCCTGTAGCATTTCTCGAGCAGAGAAGCCAAAGCTCGACAGGCTTTGCTGGGGAGAGTTGGTTTTGTCCCGGATGACTTGGGAGCCAGATGAGACGCCAGCGTGTCCTCAATTTGAGGCACATTGGCTATTCCCACTTCATCCATCCCGTCCACGTCGAGAAACAGCGAGAACGGGAGCAGCATGGGAGCTCTGGGCTGAGTCCAGGTGCGAGTCAGCTCTGTGAGGAAGTCCGGAAAGACGGGCATCCTTTGCCTCGTGGCGGCCTGCTGCTTTGAATAAAAATAATTTCCTGCCAACCTCGTGACTTGTTGACTAGGTGGAGGCTCCGGCCATGGGATCTGCAGTGCGTCCGTTGCTCTGTGACACAAGTCGAACAGAGCAGGGATGGAAAAGTCAGTCTCCGGGAGCACAGGCACCGGGGTGCGGGAGAGGTCTTCTCCCTGTTCCCCGTATTCGACGTCGGCGTCGTCCGCAGAAAATTCACCTGAGGCTGAAATCGAGATCTCGTCCTCGTTCATCATGCCTCGAGTGTCAAATTCGACTGTTAAGTCCACCATGGGGGCCAGCACATCTGGGCTGTCGCCCCATTCGACTCGGTTGCTGTCATCCAAAGCCATGCTCTCGAGCTCCGGCGTGGGAGTGAGAGCCCCAGTAGTGTCCGGGTCTGCTGGCGCCGCAGCAGCCCCCATGGCCTTGGCGACGAAGTCCGCCCGGTGCCTCCTCACCGCCTCCAGCATCTGGCTGCAGTGTGGGCAAGACTCGGGTGCGTCCAGCGCCATGTTGGCGTGCAACATTCCCAAGCAGACGGGACAGGCCTCATGGGTGTCCGTCGCTGAGAGGGAAAAACCACATCCGCTGGGGCAGGCGCGCGAGGGTGGGCTCGCCGCTCTGCTGGTCTTTTTTGGAAGTCTTGTCTTTCGCTTTCTTTCTCCGGAGGCATGTCCGAGATAAGACGAGCGAGTCCTTCCAAGATCTTTTTTCTTCTTTATTTGAGACGTCTCCTCCGTCGCGTCGCTTTCGCTGGCTAGCCTGCTACGAATTAGCAGAGGTAGCGGTGTGACGCAGTTAGCGCCGTCGAGCGAAGCAGTCTGCGGAAAGAGGAGAAGAAAAAACTTTGGGGTTAAGGAAAAATGTGCCGGACTAGCTTTCGCTAGCCCAGCAGTACGCAGGAATAATTCTCTGTACGCTCTGTGTAGGGAGCAAGCTCACCTCTGGTCGAGCGATGAAGCAACAGAGAAGTCCCGCGAAGAGAGAGAGTTCAGGTTTAAGCGAGGTGAAGGGCAATAAGAGATCGATGGATGGGTGTCAGCGGCTTAAGTACCCAGAGGGCGGGGCCTCTGGTGCGACGCTGACACCCCTGCCGTAAAGGCGTGATTGTATTCCTTCAGGTAACCGCGCGGGGAGCGCAATTTCCCATAGCATTTATGTTGCACCGAGTGACATGACTGATAAAGAGAACATGAGTCTGTGTGAGCAGATGAGCACGAATGAACAAAGCAACATGAAACAGATCAGCAGCAGCATGAAACAGATCAGCAGCAACATGAAACAGATCAGCAGCAACATGAAACAGATCAGCAGCAACATGAAACAGATCAGCAGCAACATGAAACAGATCAGCAGCAACATGAAACAGATCAGCAGCAACATGAAACAGATCAGCAGCAACATGAAACAGATCAGCAGCAACATGAAACAGATCAGCAGCAACATGAAACAGATCAGCAGCAACATGAAACAGATCAGCAGCAACATGAAACAGATCAGCAGCAACATGAAACAGATCAGCAGCAACATGAAACAGATCAGCAGCAACATGAAACAGATCAGCAGCAACATGAAACAGATCAGCAGCAACATGAAACAGATCAGCAGCAACATGAAACAGATCAGCAGCAACATGAAACAGATCAGCAGCAACATGAAACAGATCAGCAGCAACATGAAACAGATCAGCAGCAACATGAAACAGATCAGCAGCAACATGAAACAGATCAGCAGCAACATGAAACAGATCAGCAGCAACATGAAACAGATCAGCAGCAACATGAAACAGATCAGCAGCAACATGAAACAGATCAGCAGCAACATGAAACAGATCAGCAGCAACATGAAACAGATCAGCAGCAACATGAAACAGATCAGCAGCAACATGAAACAGATCAGCAGCAACATGAAACAGATCAGCAGCAACATGAAACAGATCAGCAGCAACATGAAACAGATCAGCAGCAACATGAAACAGATCAGCAGCAACATGAAACAGATCAGCAGCAACATGAAACAGATCAGCAGCAACATGAAACAGATCAGCAGCAACATGAAACAGATCAGCAGCAACATGAAACAGATCAGCAGCAACATGAAACAGATCAGCAGCAACATGAAACAGATCAGCAGCAACATGAAACAGATCAGCAGCAACATGAAACAGATCAGCAGCAACATGAAACAGATCAGCAGCAACATGAAACAGATCAGCAGCAACATGAAACAGATCAGCAGCAACATGAAACAGATCAGCAGCAACATGAAACAGATCAGCAGCAACATGAAACAGATCAGCAGCAACATGAAACAGATCAGCAGCAACATGAAACAGATCAGCAGCAACATGAAACAGATCAGCAGCAACATGAAACAGATCAGCAGCAACATGAAACAGATCAGCAGCAACATGAAACAGATCAGCAGCAACATGAAACAGATCAGCAGCAACATGAAACAGATCAGCAGCAACATGAAACAGATCAGCAGCAACATGAAACAGATCAGCAGCAACATGAAACAGATCAGCAGCAACATGAAACAGATCAGCAGCAACATGAAACAGATCAGCAGCAACATGAAACAGATCAGCAGCAACATGAAACAGATCAGCAGCAACATGAAACAGATCAGCAGCAACATGAAACAGATCAGCAGCAACATGAAACAGATCAGCAGCAACATGAAACAGATCAGCAGCAACATGAAACAGATCAGCAGCAACATGAAACAGATCAGCAGCAACATGAAACAGATCAGCAGCAACATGAAACAGATCAGCAGCAACATGAAACAGATCAGCAGCAACATGAAACAGATCAGCAGCAACATGAAACAGATCAGCAGCAACATGAAACAGATCAGCAGCAACATGAAACAGATCAGCAGCAACATGAAACAGATCAGCAGCAACATGAAACAGATCAGCAGCAACATGAAACAGATCAGCAGCAACATGAAACAGATCAGCAGCAACATGAAACAGATCAGCAGCAACATGAAACAGATCAGCAGCAACATGAAACAGATCAGCAGCAACATGAAACAGATCAGCAGCAACATGAAACAGATCAGCAGCAACATGAAACAGATCAGCAGCAACATGAAACAGATCAGCAGCAACATGAAACAGATCAGCAGCAACATGAAACAGATCAGCAGCAACATGAAACAGATCAGCAGCAACATGAAACAGATCAGCAGCAACATGAAACAGATCAGCAGCAACATGAAACAGATCAGCAGCAACATGAAACAGATCAGCAGCAACATGAAACAGATCAGCAGCAACATGAAACAGATCAGCAGCAACATGAAACAGATCAGCAGCAACATGAAACAGATCAGCAGCAACATGAAACAGATCAGCAGCAACATGAAACAGATCAGCAGCAACATGAAACAGATCAGCAGCAACATGAAACAGATCAGCAGCAACATGAAACAGATCAGCAGCAACATGAAACAGATCAGCAGCAACATGAAACAGATCAGCAGCAACATGAAACAGATCAGCAGCAACATGAAACAGATCAGCAGCAACATGAAACAGATCAGCAGCAACATGAAACAGATCAGCAGCAACATGAAACAGATCAGCAGCAACATGAAACAGATCAGCAGCAACATGAAACAGATCAGCAGCAACATGAAACAGATCAGCAGCAACATGAAACAGATCAGCAGCAACATGAAACAGATCAGCAGCAACATGAAACAGATCAGCAGCAACATGAAACAGATCAGCAGCAACATGAAACAGATCAGCAGCAACATGAAACAGATCAGCAGCAACATGAAACAGATCAGCAGCAACATGAAACAGATCAGCAGCAACATGAAACAGATCAGCAGCAACATGAAACAGATCAGCAGCAACATGAAACAGATCAGCAGCAACATGAAACAGATCAGCAGCAACATGAAACAGATCAGCAGCAACATGAAACAGATCAGCAGCAACATGAAACAGATCAGCAGCAACATGAAACAGATCAGCAGCAACATGAAACAGATCAGCAGCAACATGAAACAGATCAGCAGCAACATGAAACAGATCAGCAGCAACATGAAACAGATCAGCAGCAACATGAAACAGATCAGCAGCAACATGAAACAGATCAGCAGCAACATGAAACAGATCAGCAGCAACATGAAACAGATCAGCAGCAACATGAAACAGATCAGCAGCAACATGAAACAGATCAGCAGCAACATGAAACAGATCAGCAGCAACATGAAACAGATCAGCAGCAACATGAAACAGATCAGCAGCAACATGAAACAGATCAGCAGCAACATGAAACAGATCAGCAGCAACATGAAACAGATCAGCAGCAACATGAAACAGATCAGCAGCAACATGAAACAGATCAGCAGCAACATGAAACAGATCAGCAGCAACATGAAACAGATCAGCAGCAACATGAAACAGATCAGCAGCAACATGAAACAGATCAGCAGCAACATGAAACAGATCAGCAGCAACATGAAACAGATCAGCAGCAACATGAAACAGATCAGCAGCAACATGAAACAGATCAGCAGCAACATGAAACAGATCAGCAGCAACATGAAACAGATCAGCAGCAACATGAAACAGATCAGCAGCAACATGAAACAGATCAGCAGCAACATGAAACAGATCAGCAGCAACATGAAACAGATCAGCAGCAACATGAAACAGATCAGCAGCAACATGAAACAGATCAGCAGCAACATGAAACAGATCAGCAGCAACATGAAACAGATCAGCAGCAACATGAAACAGATCAGCAGCAACATGAAACAGATCAGCAGCAACATGAAACAGATCAGCAGCAACATGAAA
>JBBPBX010012412.1:0-14204 GCA_038048925.1 Garcialebias charrua
ATTTACTTACAGTTTTTTTGTGCCGTACACACCCTATAAGTCGTATCAGTCCAAATATGTTTAATAAAGCGGAAAAATCCATAAATACATCACATCTCTTATGCTTCACTGCTGACCTTCTGAAATGTCTCTTGTATTTTAATCTGTAATGGAGGTACTTTTTATTATTTTATCCTTTTAGCCTGTTTAATATTTTAGTTTGTATGAATGAATTTGTTGGCTGTCTCACTACTATTACCATTACCTGCTGTAAATGAATTGCCCCTCGGGAACCTAATAATAAAGTTGAAAGTTGACGCGTCACATTTGTGATGTGTCACCACTGACAACCTGGAAATGTGGGCCGGTGTTGTGCCAAAAATTGATTGGCTGCCAAATGAAAGCCGATGAAGCGTACACGGGAGGACATTAACAAGAATTTAACAAGATTAACACTCAAAAACAATTATTTGTTTGCTTGAAATTATAGTAAATGTGTGTCTCAGTCTAACTTTTACTTAATAAATGCACTTTGACGGTCAATTAGCTGCATTTCCAAAGTATTTGCCGGCTCTGTGCTCAGGGACTGAAGGAGGAAATCAAGAAAGAGGAACGCTGCGCAGTTCTTTGAAATTTGACAAGATAAGCACCTAAAACAATTATTTGTTTGCTCGACTTTATGGTAAAGGTGTGTCTCAGTTGAACTTTTACTTAATAAATGCACTTCAATGGTTAAATTAGCTGCAGTTCGCCGGGGCGGTGCAGCAAAATGAAGCTGATTTGACGGATGCTCCAGGCAAGCCTGACGAAGGTGGCAGGCTCTGGCAAGCCGATCGTGTCATTAATAGCCACTTTTACCTATTACATGATAAAACGGCATGCCATACTACTTGAGCGCCATCTAGCCGTTGAAAATGGTAGTGTTCAATATTTTCAGTCAGAATGAATGGAAATGGTCATATCTCAGTCAAAAACTGGTTTATAAAGATGGGAAAAATCCATAAATAAGTCACTTCGGCATATGAGTCGCAGGGTATGCAAATTTGCTAAACAACGCAACTTATAGGCTAAGAATACTTATCTTTATTTAACCAGGCAAATCCCACTGATATCACAGAACATTTTTGCAAGCGAGGCCTGAGCCTGAAGGCAGACGAACATGCTTGTTTTTGGACTGTGGGAGGAAACCGGAGTACCCGGGGAAAACCCACGCAAACACGAAGAGAACATGCAAACTCCTACAGAAAGACCCCGGGTCCAACCGGGGATTGAACCCAGGACCTTCTTGCTGTGAGGCAACAGTGCTAACCACTACGTCGTTGTGCTGCATGTTAGACTCATGTGGAGACGTTTTAGTAAAATGTATAAACGGAGGAATAAAAAGGTGTATCAAATGTTTAAAGTGCGACTAAACCCAAAATTAACTTTTTTTAGCTGATAAACTCCCTAGAATGTGTTTGAAATATTATCTAGCACTATGGCTGTGTTTATTTTCACATAATTGTGCATATCTGTGTAAATTGGCAATATTTGGCAATATTTGGTCTAAAACTGTGTTTACGGTAGTCCTTTGGGTTGAACAGAGGTTATTGCACCTTAATTTTCATATTGGTCAGGACTGTTCACTCTGATGTGTCTTGTACACTCTGATGTCACACAGGTGGTTCAAGCAGAGCCAATCCCCTGCAGAGATGAGAAGTGCATACCTTATATGGAAGTGCTGCATTTCACTCCTGACAAGCGGTTTTATTTTTATTTTCATTTTCATTTTTTTAGGCCTTTGGTTTTGGATGGAATGGGTGGAATGGATAAATACATCTACATGTTTATTCTTTGTTGTTGCTTGGTGTATGTTGTTGGCTAGAGGTTTAATTTGTTTTAGGTTGTTGCAGGTGGAGGCGTGAACAAAAGCACCTCCACCCTTCCTTGTCTCTCGACACGCCCATTTTCAGGGAGATTTTGGAAGGAGGAGTTACCGTCTCAACCTGGGTTTAGTCTCACTTTAAATTGTGAGATAGTGGAATATTTCTTGGTTTGTTTCAACACATTATCCATAAATATGTAGATACTGTAGCAAGAGTGTGGCTACAGTGAGAAGTTTTAGAACTGTTGCATTAATGATCTATCACAGCAAATATTTGAGCCATTTTCTGTGTAATGAAACATGCTGCTCTGATGATGACGATGATGATGAAGGAAGGAGATTTTCACCTAAACCCTGTTGACTCCTCTGTCCTTTCTGTGAGCTGCTGTTAGTTCACTGTGCAGTTTGGAATGTGAGTGTTGAGATCAATGTTTTATTCTCTTTAACGGAGGTGCCACTTAATTAATGCACTGTAGCTAAATGAGCATTCAGCAAGAAGCACAAGAGCATCAAGACCTGGAGTTTGTTTTAGATCATGGGTCTGCAACCTGCGGCTCTGGAGCCACATGCAGCTCTTTAAAGCCATGACCAAAACTAACATAAAACTTAATTTTTGTTGTACAAACAACAAAGAACTTCTAGTTTTAGTTGTTTTCCTGTCATTTCTTTTGTAAAAACTTTAACTTTTTGCTTTATTTCTATACTTAATTAAAAATGACATAGTTCATAGTTGTTGTTGTTTTTTATTTAAAAAACTATTTTCCCTCTCTTTACAAGAATTTGGTCTTTTCATTTAGATTTAATTTAAAAAAACATCAATAAATGTTTTTAAAAAAAATCATTATATATTTTTAGCTTTATATTGTCACTTCTACAGGCAGAGAAATGCAAGACAAATTGTCTTGGAAACAACATATAAGTTCTGTTAAAACATCCATCCATCCATCCATCCATCCATCCATTTTCTTCCGCTTATCCGGGGTCGGGTCGCGGGGGTAGCAGCCTAAGTAGGGAGGCCCAGACTTCCCTCTCCCCAGCCACTTGGAGCAGCTCCTCCGGGGGAATCCCAAGGCGTTCCCAGGCCAGCCGAGAAACATAGTCCCTCCAGCGTGTCCTGGGTCTTCCTCTGGGTCTCCTCCCGGTGGGACATGCCCGGAACACCTCACCAGGGAGGCGTCCAGGAGGCATCCTAACCAGATGCCCGAGCCACCTCAACTGGCTCCTCTCGATGTGGAGAAGCAGCGGCTCTACTCCGAGTCCCTCCCGGATGACTGAGCTTCTCACCCTATCCATACCTGTCAAGTTTTGGATTTAAAAATAAGGGAAATTTTCTGCCGGGTACGCCGAGCCATCCCACTAGCCCAGGGATCTACAACCTTTATGATCAAAAGAGCCATTTCTGCCCCTTTGTTCACTAAATTAAACGTTTCCGGAGCCACAATACCTGCTACAACTGGGATTCTCAACTGGTGGCACACAGACCACTTTAAGTTTGTTAGAGGACAATTTTCTGACCTGTAGTTTTCTGGCCATTGTAAAGCTGAAAATATCTAATGATTTGTTGATATTTTTACATTTTAGACTAAAAAAGACCAGATTATCATAAAGAAGGAAAAATAATGTGATCTTTCCCAATTAAAAAATAAAATAATGAACTATGTAGGTCTAGGTAAATTATTTTAATTGTGGAAAAATTAAATATCCTACTTCGAATAAATAAAGTTAACTTGTGTTTTACTCCTTCTATTAGTTCTAGTATTCACACATTTGCAAAGGAAATGACAGGAAAAACTGCTAAAACTAGCCCTTTTGTTGTTATAAGAACAAATAAAATTCAGTTTAAAGTTAGTTTTGATCAAAGCTTGGAAGAGCCACTGCTGAGGGACCAAAGAGCCGCATGTGGCTCCAGAGCCACAGGTTGCAGACCCCTGCACTAGCCCAACCAAAGTCCAGAACCCCTTACATTTTAAGACAGGTTTACAAGAAATCTAAAATAACTACCTATCAGCCTCTTTCAAACCAGTTATGTGATCACAATCTGACAGGCTTACCTTTGTGCTTGACGGATTTTTCATGCTGACGGACATCGTTCCTTCCCCCATGAGAGAGAGACACTAAAGTCGCGGTTACAAATCTTAAAAAACGCGTAATAAACTTTAGGAAAGTAAATTCGCTGTCCCATTTTTCAACATATTTACACGAAGTCTTAACTTTTTTGGCAGGGACGCGTCCTCTCTCGTTAATTCTCGTTACATCCATCTCTCTGTTTTTCCGGGTTTGTTCTCGACCGCGCCGGCAGTAACATCGCGAGAACTGCCACCGAGGCGACTGCAGGTGGCAGTTCTCGCGAGGCTAGTGACAGAGGCACCGGAATGTTTTTTTTTTTTTTTATAATATTATAATACGGGAGATTTCCGGGAAAATAATAATTCGGGATCACGACGGGAAAGAGGGGTAAAATACGGTAGTTTCCCGGCCAAAACGGGAGACTTGACAGATATGACCCTATCTCTAAGGGAGTCCAGACACCCTGCGGAGAAAACTCATTTCAGCCGCTTGTATCCGAGATCTCGTTCTTTCGGTCATAACCCAGAGCTCATGACCATAGATGAGGGTGGGAACGTAGATCGATCGGTAAATTGAGAGCTTTGCCTTTTGACTCAGCTCTCTCTTCACCACGACAGACCGGTACAGCGCCCGCTTCACTGTGGACGCTGCACCTATCCGCCTATCGATCTCACGCTCCAGTTTTCCCTCATTCGTGAACAAGATCCCGAGATACTTAAACTCCTCCACTTGGGGCAGGACCTCCTCCCCGACCTGGAGAGGGCATGCTACCCTTTTCCGGCTCAAGACCATGGCCTCGGATTTGGAGGAACTGATCCTCATCCCGGCCGCATCGCATTCAGCTGCAAACCGCTCCAGCGAAAGCTGTAGATCACGAGCTGATGAAGCCAATAGGACCACATCATCTGCAAAAAACAGAGAAGCGATTCTAAGGTCACCAAAACGGATCCTCTCAACACCTTGGCTGCGCCTAGAAATTCTGTCCATAAAAGTTATGAACAGAATCGGTGACAAAGGGCAACCTTGGCGGAGTCCAACTCTCACCGGAAACGAGCCTGACTTACTGCCGGCGATGCGGACCAAGCTCTGACACCGGTCGTACAGGGACCTAACAGCCCTTATCAAAGGGCCTGGTACCCCATACTCCCGGAGTACCCCCCGAGGGACGCGGTCGAATGCCTTTTCCAAGTCCACAAAGCACATGTAAACTGGTTGGGCAAACTCCCACGCACCCTCCAGGACCCTGTTGAGGGTGTAGAGCTGGTCCAGTGTTCCACGACCAGGACGAAAACCACACTGCTCCTCCTGAATCCGAGGTTCGACTATCCGACGGACCCTCCTCTCCAGAACCCCTGAATAGACCTTACCAGGGAGGCTTAAGAGTGTGATCCCCCTATAGTTGGAACACACCCTACGGTCCCCCTTTTTGAATAGGGGAACCACCACCCCAGTCTGCCAATCCAAGGGAACTGCCCCCGATGTCCACGCGATATTGCAGAGTCGCGTAAGCCAACACAACCCTACAACATCCAGAGCCCTAAGGAACTCCGGGCGAATCTCATCCACCCCCGGAGCCTTGCCACCGCGGAGCTTTTTAACCACCTCGGCGACCTCAGCACCAGAGATTGGAGAGCCCGACCCAAAGTCCCCAGGCTCTGCTTCCTCAGTGGAAGACGTGCCAGTAGGATTGAGGAGGTCTTCGAAGTATTCCGCCCACCGACTCACAACATCCCGAGTTGAGGTCAGCAGCACGCCATCTCCACCATAAATGGTGTTGGTCTCGTACCTCTTTCCCCCCCTGAGACGCCGGATGGTGGACCAGAATCGCCTCGAAGCCGTACGGAAGTCATTCTCCATGGCCTCTCCGAACTCCTCCCACGCCCGAGTTTTTGCCTCAGCAACCACCCGAGCCGCATGCCGCTTGGACTGCCGGTACCTATCTGCTGCTTCCGGGGTCCCACAGGCCAAAAAGGCCCAATAGGACTCCTTCTTCAGCTTGACAGCATCCCTCACTGCCGGTGTCCACCACCGGGTTCGAGGGTTGCCACCTCGACAGGCACCAACAACCTTGCGGCCACAGCTCCGATAAGCTGCCTCGACAATAGAGGCGCGGAACATGGCCCACTCGGGCTCCATGTCCCCCGCCTCCCTCGGAACGTGTTCAAAGCTCTCCCGGAGGTGGGAGTTAAAGCTCCGTCTTACGGGAGACTCTGCCAGACGTTCCCAGCAGACCCTCACGATACGTTTGGGTCTGCCAGGTCTGACCGGCATCCTCCCCCACCATCGGAGCCAACTCACCACCAGGTAGTGGTCAGTTGACAGCTCCGCCCCTCTCTTCACCCGAGTGTCCAGGACATGCGGCCGCAGATCAGATGAGACGACAACAAAGTCGATCATCGAACTGCGACCTAGGGTGTCCTGGTGCCAAGAGCACATATGGACACCCTTATGCTTGAACATGGTGTTCGTTATGGACAATCCATGACGAGCACAGAAGTCCAATAACAGAACACCACTCTGGTTCAGATCAGGGGGGCCGTTCCTCCCAACCACACCCCTCCAGGTCTCACTGTCATTGCCCACGTGAGCGTTGAAGTCCCCCAGTAGAACAAGGGAGTCCCCAGGAGGCGCACTCTCCAATACCCCCTCCAAGGACTCCAAAAAGGGTGGGTAGTCTGCGCTGCCGTTTGGTGCATAGGCACAAACAACAGTCAGAGCCCGTCCCCCCACACGTAGGCGAAGGGAGGCTACCCTCTCGTTCACCGGGGTGAACCCCAACGTACAGGCACCAAGATGGGGGGCAACCAGTATGCCCACTCCTGCTCGGCGCCTCTCACCAGGGGCAACTCCAGAGTGGAAGAGTGTCCAACCCCTCTCAAGGAAACTGGTTCCAGAGCCAGAGCCATGCGTTGAGGTGAGTCCGACTATTTCTAGTCGGAACCTCTCAACCTCACACACTAGCTCAGGCTCCTTCCCCACCAGAGAGGTGACATTCCATGTCCCAATGGCCAGCTTCTGTAGCCGAGGATCAGACCGCCAGGGTCCCCGCCCTCGGCCACCACCCATTCCACAATGCACCCGACCCCTTTGGCCCCTCTCACAGGTGGTGAGCCCATGGGAAGGGGGACCCACGTCTCCTCTTCGGGCTGTGCCCGGCCGAGCTCCATGGGTAAAAGCCCGGCCACCAGGCGCTCGCCAACGTGCCCCTCCTCCGGGCCTGGCTCCAGAGTGGGGCCCCGGTGACCCGCGTCCGGGCGAGGGAACATTGTTTCCATTAATTGAACTCATCATAAGGGGTCTTTGGGCTGCGCTTTGTCTGGTCCCTCACCTAGGACCTGTCTGCCTTGGGTGACCCTACTAGGGGCATGAAGCTCCACAGTCACTGGTTGACTTTAAAAGCAGCATAAAGACCTTTCTTTTTAAGCAAGCCTATTCTGCCTCCACATGATTTTATCTTTGATCTTAGCTGATATCATTATTGATTTTACTTGATTTTATCACTTGTTTTATTTTATTTATTTTTTAAGCAAGCCTAATCTGCATCCACATGATTTTATCTTGATCTTAGTCGATATTATTATTGATTTTATTTGATTTTATCACTTGTTTTATTTTGATCTTTGCTTTATTACACTTTGTAGCACTTTGAGATTTTTATTAATGAAAAGTGCATTATAAATGGAATTCATTATTATTATTATTATTATGAAGCCCCTGACAGCATAGCTCCTAGGATCATTGGGACACTGAAACCCCTCCACCACGGTAAGGTGGCAGCCCAGGGAGGGGTCTGTTAAAACAATAATTTCTAAATCTATTGCGTTATGTGATAGAGTCAGAGATTTATTGATTGACAAGGCACTGTATTTGTTGTATAATACAATTGTGGTTCCACATTTAATTTATTGTATTAGCATTTTGCGAAAGGCATGCAAATCAATTACAAAGCCTATTTTTAATTTGCAGAAAAGAGTTGTTAGAATTATCACTATAAAGCATTACTATCAGGGCCGGATTAACAACCCCAGGGGCCCCTGGGCACCGAAGCTCACAGGGCCCCCCCCCCTAACCTAACACCCATTTTACTATATATATATATATATATATGTATTGACTGTATTGTATATATAATACTACTGTATTGACATCATTCAGCATCACATCCATCCATCCATCCATCCATCCTTCATCAGCAAATGAAGTCAAACATGAACACTTCTGAAAAGAGCAGCAGCTACAGCATTGACATCAATCAGCAGCAAACCAGCAGCAAATCACATACATCAGAAACATGTTGCAACCATAGTGACACCAGTGCCTTGGTGTGCAGTCCATGTCCACGTGCATGAAAAACAAGTCCATGAGCTCTAAGAAAGCTCGAAGCAGCAGAAAAAGAAAAAGAATTCCCTTACTTTGATTGAAGTGTAGGTAGACAGTCTGTATGATGTTTTTCTCAAGTTCAAACCTGGATCACATGGAACTGCTTAGCCATTGCTCAACCATGAATGATGGGGAGCATTTGAGGCCAGGTGTGAGTTCAGGTGTTCTGTTGGGGAGGTCAGCTGCCTGAAGAACTTGCATCCACTTCTCTGCTGTTTCCTGGGACTGCCACCTTTCTTTCTCCTGAGGTGAGGTGGTCTATCAGGCTGTTTGCAGTCACACATTCCTCATACAGCTCATCCATACATGTTTAGCCTGCCAAAAGGTGTTAAAGTTCATTAGTGACACATAGCCTAGGTTATGTAGTGATAAATAAATGGAAAAACGTGTATTGTTTATATTTATAAATTTAGCATTGTGTGTAAACTACATTTTGAAATGTATTTATTAATTACCTATATGAACTGTGATTTTTTTAAAGATGGACAAGGTTGTATGTTTGCATAGTGTAAAGTAAATTTATTTATTTTTATTTTATTTATTAAAATTCATTCATTTCACTAAAACAAAGTCAACAACTCAATAAAAAATAAAAAACATACATTCAAAATAAAATGAAAGGCAGCAGATGAAGAATAATCTTATAATCTCTGCCCCTTTTTTACCCAAATAAACTCACAACAATGATTTATCAAAGAACAAAATTAATTGCATCACCAAATGTAAGATTACATCAACTTTAACAACTCAAATAAATTCTTATGTTATTTTTCATATTCCTTCAAAAAAATCACTTTTAGCAATCTCTTAAATTCACAATTATGTACTTATTTGTACGTGTCAATTGTACACTTTTGTTTATAACTATCAATAATTAAACATGGTTCACCACTACAAATTATTGAATTTTTACCTGCCAACCAGGTGAAGACTTTCAGTGATCTTCTCCACTTCTTCAAGGGTTCTCCTGGTTTTGTTCTTTTTCACGTTTCTTATGTGTCCAACTGCAGAAGCATGCTGTTTCACATCACACTGTCCACCATGGGCTACAGAAAAAGTATGCTTGCAAACAGTACAGTTCGCTTTGTAGCCTTTATCATTCACGCGTTCCAGCCACACATGACATCCTCCCGTCCATCTTACAGTAAGGTCTGTTAGCATGTTACCTCGTTGCTCCTCCGGTCCAGCTCCTCTGTTTCTGCCGTCTGGTGACACCAGCCACCCGTCCATCTTACAGTAAGGTCTGTTAGCATGTTACCTCGTTGCTCCTCCGGTCCAGCTCCTCTGTTTCTGCCGTCTGGTGACACCAGCCACCCGTCCATCTTACAGTAAGGTCTGTTAGCATGTTACCTCGTTGCTCCTCCGGTCCAGCTCCTCTGTTTCTGCCGTCTGGTGACACCAGCCACCCGTCCATCTTACAGTAAGGTCTGTTAGCATGTTAGCTCGTTGCTCCTACGGTCCAGCTTCGATGTTTCTGTCGTCTGGTGACACCATTCCTTTTCCCACTCGACTCTGTATTTTTGCAGCCGTTTCTTTTTTTTTCCTGGGGGGAGTAGGCTCGAAGGTGATCTATGTTCACTGTTTAAATCCCCTGAATGCTTGCCGCTCGCGTCCATGCTGTCTTCTTCTTCAAATCCTGTCGCGCCGTGTCTTCCGTAAACTGCCAAGACTGGACCAATGAGATGAGCCGGATTCTGTAGTTTCAATCACGTGTGTAAAAGGGCTGTCAGCTCATTGGTCACAGAGCAGAGCTGCTTCTTCTTCTTCTATTGTTTATTGGCGGTTGGCAAACTTATTTTAAGCACATTACCGCCACCAACCGGACTGAGTGTGTGCATTGCCGTCTGCTTCCAATCATACACGTCATGTCAACAAACTAAAAGACACTTATGAGTTGTTTTTGAAAAACAACTTTTTATTTTATTTGGGTTGGATAATAAGGAAAATTGAGGACAAAGCCTTGTTTTATCTACGTCTAGCGACAATAAAAAAAAAAAAAAAAAAAAAAACTTTTCTGCCAGGCTGAACTGCTCACTCCTGGCCAGCAGAGGGCCCCCTTGAGCTGTCGGGCCCCTGGGCACGCGCCCGGTGTGCCCGTATTGTAGATCCGGCCCTGATTACTATCATCCATCAAGTACATTATTTTATCAAATGAAATTGTTGAAGTTCTATGATTTGGTGGATTATAATATTTTGTTAGTTATGTACAGAGCTCAGAATAATACACTGCCTTCAAATATTCAGACGCATTTTGTTAAAAGATTAATTTGTTATAATCTTAAGGGGACAGATATGTTTTTGAAACCTCAGTATAGAACTAGTTTAAAGGGAAGGTCTACCATAATTCAGGGAGTTGGGTTATGTATGGAATGACTTGGAGACAGATGTTAAAGAAGCTATTATCAATGGGTGTATTTAAAAAAATGGTTAAGGTTAAATTGTGTTAAAACATATATCTAAATGGAATTTAATAAGTAATTGTATGAGATAAAGGAAGTTACGGTAAATAAGTTCATTTTGTTTTGTTATTTAAAAAATTGGTTGTTTGAATTGTTTGTTGGAGAATAAGGGGCATATATAATAAGATTGCTTTCTTCATCTGCTGCCTGTCATTTTAAATATATTTTTTATATTTTATTGTACCGTATTTTTTGGACTATAGGTCGCACCCGAGTATAGGTCGCATTGTCCAATTATTGCCAAAGAATTGGAAAAATCCATATATAGGTCGCACCTGAATATAGGTCGCACCTATGTCAAAATGTGGACCGTGTTTAGCTCTGCTGCAAATGTCTCTTCCACAGGAGCGCACAGCAAGGCTTTTAAGAAGATTAACACTTAAAAACAATTAATTGTTTGATAAAAAATTATAGCAAATATGTGTCTGAGCTGAACTTTTCTTTAATAAATGAATAATTTTAGCAGGATAAACACCTAAAAAATATGTTTGTTAGCTGACATTATTGTAAGAGTGTGTCTCAGTTTAATTTTTGTTAATAAATGATTACAAATCAGCTTATTTTATAAAAAGCCATATATAAAAATAAAATAAATGTCACATTTTTGTCATCTGTGTATGTTTCCCAAACAAGACGAAATTCGTCTCTGCATTTAACCCAGCCACCACCAGGTGGTGCAGTGAGCAGCCATAGAAAGTGCCTGGGGAGCTGGGGAAATAGGTGTGCACTCATAGACACCCCAAGGTGTGTAGTGGCCAGGGTTTGAACCTGTGTCCTTCGGGTCCCAAGTCGGCAGCCCTGCCTCTACACCATCTTGGCCCCTAGGTCGCACCTGACTATAGGTCGCAGGCCATGAAAAAATGATAAAAAACTGCGACCTATAGTCCGGAAAATACGGTATATATGTAAATTGTTTTGTATTTTATTATTATAAAATGAATGAATAAAACAAATAGGGATACACCGATCCACAGTTCTCACTTCCAATCCAATCCGATACTTAATAACTGAGTATCGACCGATACCAATACTTTCTCGATCCGATACTGTTCAGGTATGTGACTCTGTATAATGAAACTTTTGTACCCAACCTATTCATTTAAACATTGTGTGAGATAAACCCAATGAAGACACTTTTAAGCCTTACAATAGGGAACCCACTGACTTTCACAGCACACAGGACAGGAGGTAAGTATACCACACACATGTCCTCCTTACTCATGGTGCAGCTGAAAAAACTAAAAAAGCGCTAAGCATGATGGGAAAGACAACACAGCCAATACCCTTAACCACTAAGAGAGTGGATTTTGTTGTCTTTCCCATTATAACCAATAGTTATAACCAATAGTTTGTCCAGCTAAAGCTGAAAAAACTAAAAAAGCGCTAAGCATGATGGGAAAGACGACACAGCCACTCCCCTTAACCACTAAGAGAGTGGATTTTGTTGTCTTTAACATAATGCTTAGCTTTTTTTAGTTTTCCATCTTTAGCTTGAAAACTTTTCCAGCTAAATCTGGAAAACTAAAAACAACAGTAGCTCATGGCTCACTGCTAAAGCTGGAAAACTAAAAAAAACAAAACGCTAAGCATTATGGGAAAGACAACAAAAACCACTCTCTTAGTGGTTAAGGGGAGTGGCTGTGTTGTCTTTCCCATCATGCTTAGCGCTTTTTTAGTTTTTTCAGCTGCACAATGAGTAAGGAGGACGTGTGTGGTATACTTGCCTCCTGTCCTGTGTTGGTAAAGTCAGTAGGTTCCCTATTGTAAGGCTTAAGAGTGTCTTCATTAGGTTTAACACACAATGTTTAAGAAGGGCAGTCACAGAATGTGATTGAACAGAAGTGCTCTCTGAAGCTGGATCGGAAAAGTATCGGCAGGTTGGTTCCGATATCCGATACTTAAATAATGCTGGTATCGGTTACCGATACGATACTGGATCGGATCGGCCCCATCCCTAAAAATAAATAAAATAAAATATATAGCAGCATGTTTATGAAGAGGTAAATACAGTATGTGGTTGGACAGTCAGAAACAGTATCTTCACATCTGCAGAGTTGATTTTATTCTCCTTGTTTAGTTTATGGGTTTTAAACTTTTATCGACCTGCCGCTCTTTTTAACAACACAGTTGACCTCCTCGCTACCCAGGAGAGGTCTTTTCAGAGCGGGTGGAGCGTAAGGTTGAAGGTCATGTCTAAACGTGTCTCAGGTGGAGCGGGAAGAACATTTAAACCTTCTGCCTCTGCTGCTGCAGGAGCAGAGACGTAACGGCTGATTCTTCCCGTCAGTTCGGTGCAGATTAATCTGTCACGCATGTAAGTGTTGACCTTTAAAAGTAGACATGTGTGAATGTGTGTGTTCCTGTGTGAAAACGGGCACAGTTTTTTTTTTTTCAAACAATAATATCTTGTAGAAAATTCTTTGAACCACCTTGGGAGAAAACATTTTACATGGGGCAGGACTGATGAGCTAACAGCTAATCTGGATTATCTGATAATGGCCAGTCCCCAAGTGGATTGCTGCCTTTTAAAATCAGCTTCTATCTTTAAATTTTTTTTAGAGGGACATGCAAATACTCTTATTTAAACTCATTGTTCTCTATTTAATAGTAAATGGCACCTTGTACAGTTGTTTTTTTTATAAACTCTCTGACCACTTTATTACGTTCAGTTGCTTCTTAACACAAATAACCAATCAACCAATCACATGAAGTCACTTTAACGCATATATAGCTCATCCTGAAGTTCAAACAGGACTTGAACGGGGATTTAAGTGACTGTGAACGTGACGTTGTTGGTGCCAGACTTTTATTGGTCTGCCTTTCTTGGAATCTGCTGATCGACTGGCATTTTTACACAACAGCGGTCTCTAGGGTTCAAAGAGACTGGTCCCAACAGAGCAGATCTTCATGGAGCAGCAGCTGTGAATAAAATACCACTGATGACATCAGAGGAGGAAGAGCAGAAAAGCAACATTAGATTTAACTCCTCGTTTGGGTCACTGTGGGGACAGGCGACTCGGGACCAGAGAATCGCAGGTTCAACTCCCCGCCATGCCCACGTGTCATGGTCTTCTTCTTCCTCCTAGTGGTCTGCAGAACCATTTCTGAACATAGAACACGTCCAACCCTGAAGCAGTGGACTACAGCAGCAGAAGACCACACTAGGGACCTCACCTGTGAGCTAAGAACAGGAAAGTGAAGCTACAGTTCACCCAGACTCAGACTAAACTGGACAGTAGGAGACTTTGTCTGATGAGTCTGGATTCACTGGACTCCCAACATCCTCCACAGGCACCGGTCCAATCCAGCACCTTTGGGATGTGCTGGACATGATCATCACACACATGCAGCTGACAAATCTGTGCAACTGTTCAAGACGATTATATATATATATATGTATATATATATGTATATATATATATATAAATATATATATATATATACATATATATATA
>JBBPBX010012412.1:14425-54098 GCA_038048925.1 Garcialebias charrua
TATATATATACAGTATATGTGTATATATATATATATGTATATGTATGTCTGTGTGTGTGTGTATAAATTTCAAAATGGCAGAAATGGCTCTTTAAGGAATGCTAAGATTTTTTTTTTTAATGTAGCACAACTTGTATTGAGAATCTGCAAATATTTCATTATTTTGTGCAATGTTTAAAGGAAAAATCCTATGGACAAATAAATAAAGTTAATAAATATTGTGAATTTGTGAATAGAACAATGAGCTCAGCCTAAAGTAGGGGACTTAATTTACCATCTACCCAACGAGATGCTCCGAAGGAGGTTTTTCTTTTCATGACTGGTTTGTGGTTCCTATTGCCTGAGAGTAAATCCTCTAAACACACTGAGCAAATACAGAAGTGGGTAGTCTTGTTTATCCCCTTTACTGCTGGTCTCTTTAATGGTCCTGTTTTCTCTGTTACTGCTGCTCAGTTTGATGCTTCCAGCTTGTTTTATTTCTGCTTAGTTTATGCTGAGTTTGTCTTTAGGCTGTAAGCTCATATAATTTGTTTTTAAAGAGCTTTGCTCAAGTGAAGGTCATTTTTATCACTGGGCACGTTCGTTGGCGGGTCGAGATTAGTCTTTTGTCTGTTCAGACCGTGAGACGAACGTCGTGACAATTAGTTGTGATAATGGGAGAGCATGTTACACTTAATCCTTTTAAAATTTCACAAAGAAACTGCAGACACACATTTGAGCTGTGACATGTAACACAGCGGTGTCTTTGCCGTAATGTGACATTTAAGATTAAATCTCCTTGTAAAAGAGATTAATAATCTTAATTCATCCATGCTCAATAACCCAGGTAGAAAAATCCAACAAAGTTAAGTCAGGTCCTCTGTTTCTTTTTATTGAAACATTTCTTCTTTCATCCAGAAGACTTCATCAGTCCGCGGAGCCACAACAAACTCAGTCTTATAAATAACACCTTCACATAGTGGGTCAACCAGTTCAAGATGTTTTGAACCCCTTTGACCATGACGACCTCAAACGAGCCGGCGGGGGAGAGGGCAGACTCCAGAAACCACCATTAAACTGGTTGATCCACTATGTGAAAGAGCTATTTATAAGACTGAGTTTGTTGTGGCTCCTCGGACTGATGAAGTCTTCTGGATGAAAGATGGCAGGTTTCAACACAAAGAAACCGTCCAGAGGACCTGACTTAACTTTGTTGAACAATCCCAATGAATTTATTTCCTGGTAAAATAAAGGTTTAAATAAAAAAACTGTGACAAAGAACAGTCTTTGTATGTCCTGTGGTGGTTCAGACACATCCCATGCACTGTTAAACAAGAATAATTGAGCTGATTCAAAAAAAACATTGCAACGTTATGCAGTAAGAATTTCTTGTTTTCTCAATGGTTTTCATCTGATTTTGCCAAGTATAATTTCATCATTGTACCAATTAAATATACGTTGTTGGTTTGATTCTCTCAAGTATAATTTCATCATTGTACCAATTAAATATACGTTGTTGGTTTGATTCTCTCAAGTATAATTTCATCGTTGTACCAATTAAATATACGTTGTTGGTTTGATTCTCTCAAGTATAATTTCATCGTTGTACCAATTAAATATACGTTGTTGGTTTGATTCTCTCAAGTATAATTTCATCGTTGTACCAATTAAATATACGTTGTTGGTTTGATTCTCTCAAGTATAATTTCATCGTTGTACCAATTAAATATACGTTGTTGGTTTGATTCTCTCAAGTATAATTTCATCGTTGTACCAATTAAATATACGTTGTTGGTTTGATTCTCTCAAGTATAATTTCATCGTTGTACCAATTAAATATGTTGTTGGTAGGGATGCACCGACCCACATTTCTTACATCTGATCCGATACCTAAATCTGGGTATCGACCGTTACCGATACTTTTCCGATCCGATATCGGCGTTCAGATATAGGAGGCTGTAATAATTAAGTTCTTGAATGGAGAGCACGTGTGTTGCACGAAATTCTGTGACTTCTGTCTTAACATTGTGTGAGGTAAACCCAGAGAAGACACTCTGAGCCTCACTTCAGTAAACCACAAACTAATGGCATACAAGTGCAGGTCTCTACCACAGACGTCCTTCTGACTCGTGGTGCAGCCCGGAACACTAGTCTAAAATACTGCTAAGCATTATGGGAAATTAACACAGTCCCCATTTTTTAGTTTCGTTTTTGATTGTGGCACTGAGTTGTAATTCTTGTTGGTTTTGATCAACAGATACAGATTTAAACAATACTGTACATTGAATTTACATTTATAAATTCAATGCATAGTTTAAATCTGTATCAGCAGGACAGTGCTGCCTGGGAAACCCCGTCGAGCTTCATGCGCAACAGCTCCTCTTTCAACTCTGTTGTGCCAACAACTAATTCCAAATCCAGTTTATTAAATAATTCACGTTGAACACCTTTTTTGACAATAAGGGTTGACATCATTGGTTTGATAAACATTTTCTCATTGGTACTGATCTATTTAGAATTTCATGTCTGAGCAACAAATTTTATGAAATCCTCTGAACAGATCGTCGTTTGATTTTTAAGAGTGTGTGTTACCACAACCACGTACTCACTCCTTGATTGCCTTGTGTTTTATCAGTTTAGATACGTGTTTAGTGATAATTTCACTTTGAACAATAAATGTTGTTTAGCTGCTACAAAATGAAGGAAACTGGAAGCTGCAGGCAGTGATTTGCTCCTAATGAGACGTTTCCTTCACTGCCCCAAAGGATTGTTCATTGAAGCTCATGGTGTGGATGATTGCATGTTCCTGCACATGCACAGTTAAAATGAACATCACAAGTTGAAATCCTGATGTTTCTCAATTTGTCCTCTCACGTCTGTCCTGCTAAGTCTTTTTTAAATTCAATGGTTCTGTTCCCAGAAGCTGTTGCTCAATAAGGAGGAGTGGATTTTTACTGCTGGATCTGGCAACAACCACAGATGATCCCTTGTTTTTAGACAAAATAGAGAAGGTGCAGTGTGACGTGTTGTAAAAGCTTTTAAAAACCAAAAGGAATTTTCCAAATGTGAAGTTTTGATATTAGCCATGTGGTACTTAGAATGTTGGAACAAATAAAACTACATGTTGAATTAAATGATAAGTTCCGTGCTGCTGGTCATGGAGTGGAACATTTATTACATATACCGGTAAATGTACCACATCTCTGTTACTGCAGATTTTGAGTGTACATTTTGATACGGTATCTTAAACTTGCTCATTTTGTAATAAAAAAAAGATTTGCTCTTTCCCTTTCGTGTAAATGAATGAGACCATTTCCTGATTAAATAATAATAATAATCAAAATAAAATAAATCAGATTGTTTTCTAAAGGTGCTGATTTTGGTTTAATAAAAATTCTTATGGCTGTATTTTCAAATATGCATTGGTGGCGCAGATGTTAGAGAAGGTGGGCCTGGAAAGGTTGCTGGTTTAACTCCCGGTACTGACAACATCAAAATGTGAGTGGGAAAGGTGAAACACCCACACCTGCTTCTACCCTGATCTGCTCCAATCTGAGCCCTTGAGCAAGGCCCTTAACCCCACCACCTACTCCTCCGGGCGTCCTAGTTGGCAGCTCTGCTCCACACAGAGGGCTGTGGTAGCTCGGTGGTCTGAGGTCGTGTCAGGAAGGACATCCGGTGTGAAACAGTCACCAAGTCTTCGTGCGAGTCTGTTCACTGTGACGACCCCTGAGGACGGGAGCGGCAGAAAGAAGAAGACGTTTTCTTTTACATTTAGTCTCACCAGTTACTTTAGGTTTAAAAAGTGTCATGTTCCATTGTGGTTAACAAAGTGACAGCCTGCTAGTGAGGTGGAAGAGTGTGCATGTGAAACATTTGTATCTGTAGACTCTTTCACAAGACACATCAGTCTGAGTGTTCTGGCCACCTCCATTTGTCTTTTGAATGAATCAAGACGGCGAGGGGGGTCGGAGACTTCTGGAGGCCTCGTTCTCACCAAGCGAGTGCAACAGAAGCAAGGTGGCCGACATGTGGAAAAGAAAGCCTTGGTGTCGCGGCTCAATACAGGGAGTCCTCGACTTACGAACGAGTTCCGTTCCTACGCGTCGTTCGTAACCCGATTTTGCCGTAAGTCGGGGACCACCTGAGCCGCCACTTATACACGTACATGTACGGTAATGTAGTTACCAAGCACTTAGCCTATCCTAACACAGTGTAGTACATAATTATCAAAAAACACAGAGATTACATTTTTAACCTTAATAAAAATATAATTTCTTACTTTGAGCTGGTCAAGCCTGTCTCCGTCTTTTAGCATGTTAGCTCTTGCACGTCCGAGCTCCGCAGCTTCGTGCTGCTCCACGCGGTCCAAACTGTTTACAGGAAGGACTGTTAGCATGTTAACTCCATACATTTGGAGCCAGAAAAAGAGTTAATAACTTACTGAAAGCCGTTTCTCTGCGGTGTCCGTCCATCCAAAACAAGCTGCGCCCGTTAGCGTTAGCCCCGCCATTAGCTGCACCCGTTAGCGTTAGCCCATCCAAAAGGCTGTTGGCGCTGTTTCTCTGTGTTTTAGCATGTTAGCTTCTCTGTTAGCTCGGTGTCCCCCGACATCTTAGGCTGCCAAGCGGACATCAAGGCGAGCTCCCGTCGCAGATGGCCTCTCCGCTGCCCGTCGGCTCGGTGTCCCTGGTGGGGGTCCACGTTAGCATCTTAGCTCTGCCATTAGCTGTGCGTTAGCATTAGCCCATCCCATGAGCTGGTGGTGTTGGCCGGCGTGGTGGGATGCAGCGGAGCGATCGGCGGCTGCTGCTCCGGGCCTGAGTCGTCCACAGAGTTCACCGAGCGTTTTCCAGCTCATTTATCCGTATGAGGCAACCTCTTATTGGACACACAGTCCTCCAAAGCCAGCTGTAGAGGCTGGAACTAACGAAGGTAAACGCAAAATGGCGGAGGTGGCATTTCAGCTGCAATAAAGTGTTGTACACATGACATAAAGAACATTAAAACACATTAAATAAACATTTTTTTATTTTATATTTCATATTTTTATTAATATGATGCGTTCGTACCTCCGAATTGCCGTAACTCGAGGACTCCCTGTACTGTGATGCACAGAGGACAAAAGTGTGCGACCACCTGGACGTGAGATTAAACATCATCAAACGGATTTATTACCAAGAGCATAATGATGGAGACGTACACAAAGTTTGTAGTCGGTTAAATAATCAGTTAACCACAAAATATCTTCTTTTTGCTTTTCTGTCTTCAGATGTCTCCACAATGAGACATCCTCCTCTGTCTCACTCTGTCCTCACTTCATGCTCCATCCAACACTCCAACTACCTTCATGTCCTCTCTAACTGCATCCATATACCATATCTCCTCTTTGTCTTTTTCCTGGCAGCTGCATTTCTAACATCCTTCTACCAGTATACCCACTGTCCGTCCTCTGGACATGTCCAAACCACTGTCCCTCATTTGGACATGTCCAAACCATCTCAGTCTGGCCTCCCTAACTTTATCTCCCAGTTGTTCAACATGTGCCTTACATCCAATGATCTCATTCCTGATCTTCTCCATCCCAGGAGAACCTCAACATCTTCATTTCCACCACTTCCAGTTCTGTCTCCCATCTTTTTGTCATTGCCACTGTCTGCAGACCACACAACATGGCTGACCTCACCAGTCACCACTCTCATGTAAACTCTCCTTTCCTTTTTCCACACACGAATAAACTCATTAACATACCATGTTTTGTAAATGACACGAGGCCGATGCAACAAGCGCAGTGCACCCCACAACAACCGTTCTGCTCCGTGCCTCTGTTGGTTCTGCACCTCTGCTTCATTCCTGAAAAACTCACATCTGTGTGAGAGGTGGTCGGCTCCGTCTGTGATTTACGAACGACCAGAAGAAGCATGAAGACAGACTGGTCTGTGAAGGAGTGTAGCAGAACTGTTTGAAAGAACCTAGAGCAGGGGTCTGCAACCTTTACGGTCAAAAGAGCCATTTTATGCCTTCTTTCACTAAATTAAAAGTGTTTAGAGCCGCATCAACCTGCTACAGCTGTGGTTATCAACTGGTGACCCATGGGCCACTATAGGTTTTTTAGAGGGGCCTTTTGTGGCCACTAGGGGTGACATCATAAAGATAAAAATAATAATTTATATTTTTACAATTTAAGACAAATGAAAGTACCAGATTCTTTTAAAGAGAGGGATTTTTAAATTAATAAAAACTATGAATTATGCAGACCTAGGTATTTTTTATTATGGAAAAATTACCGTATTTCCGGACTATAAGTCACACCTTTTTGCCTAATTTGCATGCCCTGCGACTTATAGAGAGGTGAGACTTGTTTATGGATTTTTTCCCCCATATTTTTAGACCAATTTTTGGCTCAGATATGACCGTTTTTCCATTTTGGCAAAAATGGTGCAGTACCACCTTTGTCCGCTAGGGTACACCAACCGTTCCCACCTCATGTGTCCGACGAGAGCCTCCTCTGGTCGGATTCACTCTGTCGCAGCCCGGCCTCCTGCTCTGGAGGTATGAACTAGCTACTTCGCTGTTAGCTCAGTGTTTGTTAGCAAAATAGGTCAAGAACCACAGGACAGATTTTGATCAAACTTACAGAACGTAATCACTAGATGGATATTTACAACTGATTAGCTTTATGAGATGTTTGAGATAAAATTTGATGTTTTATAGACGTAAATGTGTCGCGGTTAGCTTAGTTGATTTTTCCTTGTACGTTTGAGCAAATAGCTCATAAACCACACAGCAGATTTTTTTTCAAACTTACAGAAAGTAATCACTAGATGTACATTTACAAACTGTTAGCTGTTGGAGTTATTTGAGATAAAATTCGATGTTTTATAGACGTAAATGTGTCGCGGTTAGCTTCGTTGTTTTTCCTTGTACTTTTTCAAAGCGAAAAAATTTAAATCCAGCAGATTTGACCATTACGTGAATTTATTAAGGAACGGTTAAGCTAAGACACATGTTTGCTATAATTTTCAGCAGACAAATAATTGTTTTTACCGTGTTAATCTTGTGAAAAGTCCTTCCGTGCATGCTTCTGTGGTCGTCATTTTCAGCAGGGCAAATGACGCGCTGACGCGTCGCGTAGCGGTGACGCATAATAGATGCGACTTATATAAAAGTGCGACCTGTTTATGGATTTTTCCAATTTATTGACAATAATTGGACAAAGCAACGTATATAAAGGTGCGACCTATAGTCCAGAAAATACTGTAATTAGTTATAGAAATAAAGCATAAAGTTAAAGTGGGTATGTTTTACTCCTTGTACTTGTTCCAGTATTCACATATTTGCAAAATAAATGACAGGAAAGCATCTAAAACTACCGGATGACCTTCTTTGTTGTTTGTATAGCAACCAATAAAATTCAGTTTTATGTTAGTTTTGGTCAAAGCTTGAAAGGGACCAGAGAGCCACATGTGGCTCCAGAGCCACAGGTTGCAGACCCCATGACCTAGAGCAGGGGTGTCAAACTCATTTTCACCGAGGGCCACATCGGCATAATGGCTGTCCTTGAAGGGCCAGATGTAACTTATAAATGTAACTAAATGTAATGTAATGTAATGTAAAATAAATGTAACTACCGTACTCCTTAATGTTGAATAACTCATTTATTATAACTTATTCAACTGACAATTACAGTTGCATAGAAAACATCTGTTTGCTTGTTGCTCTAACATAAATCCTTTTAAAATTTGTCAGCTTATGAAAACCCACATAACTCCATTAATGAAGGATGAAATTGTCCAAGTTAATTAAAAAAAAAAACATAAAACTGAGCTGCAAAGAACATGTATGACACATGTAGCATCTCACCCAAAAAGGCTACACACAGCCTTGCATCCAACTGTGAATGACAACAATTTGTGTGCATACACATACCAAAATAAAGGTTGACTCAGTTCACAACTATATTACCGTACTCAAGTTGTTTGGTTAGTCTTTGATGAGGAGATGCTGCCTGTCCTTGAACACACCAAGTGGATTCTCTCTCTATGATTGATCATGTTCTGAAAATGATAAACACAAAACAAAATGCAAGCACAATCATTAAATTGCACACAGTTGAAATGTTCTTCTTCTTTGTTGAATTACATTTTATTATATTTTAATTAATCTAAAAAAGCTAAGTCTGGTCCTCTGGACATTTAAAAAACAAAACAAAACTTCATCTTTCAGGGATGAAGATGTTCACATCCTTGATAGAGAGGAACAATGGTTTGAGAGACGAGTAAAAGAGGCCATCTTTGTGAAAAGAAACCATCCAAGGAAGGGGAACATATTATTTTAGGTGGCTGAAATAATCACCTGTTTTTTGTTTTGTTTTTTTGAATGTCCAGAGGACCACACTTAGCTTTTTTAGATTTTTCTACCTGGATTATTGAGAATGCATCAGGATATATTTGAATTAAATTTTAAGAAAATGCTAACCTGACAAACAGGAAAGTGGACAAGATTGTCCTGTTTCACTTGCCACATCCATAAGTCCAATTTTCGCAGGAAAGCCGTGATCGCGTCGGACATCTGCGTGATGACTTGTTTGCGTCCCTGCAGCTTCTGATTCAGCTGGGCGAGATGGTCGGTTATGTCGCACAACACAGCAAAGTCACACAGCCACTTTGAAGCTAGCTTTCACTGCAGCCTCGTTTTTGGCTGTGGGTTTCATGAACAAACTCTGCTGCGACTGCAGTTTGCCTTTTAATTCTTGGCAGAATGTGTTGCTTTTCTTGAAGGCTAGCTTTAGCGTACTTAGCTCCGTGTTTGGTTTCAAAACCGACACCGCCTCGTAACACAAAAGACATACCGGTCTTTCTCCTGGAAGCACAAACAAGTATTCGCCTTCCCATCTTTCTTGAAACTTCCGTCTGTATCAACTTTTCTCTTTCTGGACATGTTGGGATCATTATTTATATCTCAATTCCACTCGTTGGCATGAAGGTAGAAACACTGCCTCGGCTACCGTAGTCGAAAGGCATTGTGGGAAAACCATTGTCGAAAGGCATAGTGGGGCTGCCGTAGTCGAAAGGCATTGTGGGAAATGTAGTTTTTGGTCAAAACTCGCTCGTATTAATTTTTAGACACTCAAAACTTTTTAATTAAGCTCTCGCGGGCCAGATAAAATGACATGGCGGGCCACATCTGGCCCGCGGGCCAGGAGTTTGACACATGTGACCTAGAGGCACAGACGTCTAGTGTCCAGACTCTGCCTCCAAAGATTTCACATCTGCACCCACAGCTGTATAATGTGCTGCACTCTTGGATCCACGCTCCAAAGTTTTGTGAACATGATTGTACGCTTCACGTTGACACTGTTCTGTACCTCTCTGCCCCAAATCAACGTTCCTGGAGGTTCAGGTGCCGGCACTGAGCCCAGCTTTTGTTCATTTGTACTGTTCCTCACGGAGGTTAAGGAAACAGCGGCCATATCGCAGCAGCTGATGATGGCACAAGAGGGATTGGATGTACGGAGCGCTCCTCCAGGTTGCCGTAGAAACCAAGCAGGGCTATTTGTTCCAATTTGCTCTGAGGCATCGAGATCAAAAAGCTTGGAAGCAACGCTAATATGCCGTCTGCATATTAGCGTCTGTGTTTGTGGAAACACAGCGGGGCGTCTGTGCACCTCATTTACATCGGTATTGTTCACGTACAGTTTGCAATTCAGCGCAGGGCCTCGTGGTGGACGGAGCGCTGCGTCGCAACAGTTGGATCTTTGGGGTTGGTTGTTGTCCTCCTCAGCCTCCAGTTGATGGAACGGCAACTCGTTGTCCCTCCAGTCCCCAACACCACGAAGGGTTTAAATACCATCCCGCCCCCCGCTCCATTGAAAAGTTGGCGGTTTGTTTACGCCAGCTTCCTTGTGGCTTGGCTCGGTGAAGACTCACCCCTCCCCCTTCTCTCTCTCTCTGCCTCTCCTTTATTTCAGAATCACTTTGAAAAGGACAGACGTCCACTCAGCCCCGTCCCCCACACCCCAGTGATGCTTGGCTGGTGAGTACACATGAATCTTTTGCATTCTGAACTCTTGTGCACGTCTTTTATTGGTTTCTGCATCGTCTGCTGGAGCTTTGACAGTTGAGTTGACCTTTCCTCGTGGGCCCACGTTTGCTGGTAAACCCCAAACTTTCCTTTTGAGTTATCAATTATTCCATTTTTCTCATTCACACCCTTCCTCCTCAGACCGAAAATCCCCCTTGGCCTTTGTGGCGATAGTTAAGATTTTTGTAACAAAAGCTGTTCGTTGAAAAGCAGATTCGAAACAAGACGATGACAAGTATATGAGAAGAGGGACTTCATACAGGTTGCTAATGGATCAGTCTTTCTCTGATTGTGTGCATGTGTGTGTGTGTGCACGCGCAGGTGTGTGTGTGTGTGCACGCGCAGGTGCATTTGAAATTAATCAGTGAATCATTCCAGGTGCAGACAGCCTTGAGCCTGTTTGACAGTGAAATCATTATTCAGTGGAGATAGGTGCACACTCACCTTGTGAAACCTCCTCCACCAGAACGAGCCGGAGCCGGTGTTCATTTGTATTCTGCTTCATTTGACTGTGACAGCAACAGAAAGACACACCGTGGATTTCAAGTTAATTTAAAAAAAAAAAAAAGATTGTATATTCTCTTTGGAGCATGAATGAATCCAAGTTTGGAAAAGGAAATTGGAATTTTACACCACTTGGCCTTCAAAGGATTTCAATAATTTTCATCTCAAAATTTTAGGTTTTTCTTAAATGAAAAAGACAAATTTTAAGACTGTTTTTGTTTTATTTTATTTTAACAAATTGTCACATTGTAGGTTTGTCCTGATTCCTGCTCGATCCAGGTCGAAAAATCCAACAAAGTTAAGGTTTCTTTTTGTTGTAGCGTTTCATCTTTCATCCAAAAGACTTCATCAGCCTGAGGAGCCACAACAAACTCTGTCTTATAAATAGCGTCTTCCCATTGTGGATCAAAGGTGCGCAGATGTTTTCTGGAGTCTGCAGTTTCTGGATTATTGAGCCTGCCGTTTCTGGATTATTGAGTCTGCCGTTTCTGGGTTATTGAGTCTGCCGTTTCTGGATTATTGAGTCTGCTATTTCTGGATTATTAAATCTCCAGTTTCTGGATTATTAAATCTGCCGTTTCTGGATTATTGAGTCTGCCGTTTCTGGATTATTGAGTCTGCCGTTTCTGGATTATTGCGTCTCCAGTTTCTGGATTATTGAGTCTCCAGTTTCTGGATTATTGAGTCTGCCGTTTCTGGATTATTGAGTCTGCCGTTTCTGGATTATTGAGTCTGCCGTTTCTGTATTATTGAGTCTCCAGTTTCTGGATTATTGAGTCTCCAGTTTCTGGATTATTGAGTCTCCAGTTTCTGGATTATTGAGTCTCCAGTTTCTGGATTATTGAGTCTCCGGTTTCTGGACTATTGAGTCTCCGGTTTCTGGACTATTGAGTCTGCCGTTTCTGGATTATTGAGTCTCCAGTTTCTGGATTATTAAATCTGCCGTTTCTGGATTATTGAGTCTCCATTTTCTGGATTATTAAGTCTGCCGTTTCTGGATTATTGAGTCTCCATTTTCTGGATTATTGAGTCTGCCGTTTCTGGATTACAGTATTGAGTCTCCAGTTTCTGGATTATTGAGTCTCCAGTTTCTGGATTATTGAGTCTCCAGTTTCTGGATTATTGAGTCTCCAGTTTCTGGATTATTGAGTCTCCAGTTTCTGGATTATTTAGTCTCCAGTTTCTGGATTATTGAGCATGAATCAGGATAGTTTGAACCACTTTGGACATGGCAGACTCGAGAAACCATCTGAGCACCATCAAATTAACCTGTCAGCTTTAAGGCCAGTTTTAAATAGAAATTATTGAATGATGAGATGGGACAGAGGTATTGTCATTTTGGTCCAACCTAGTAAAATACTTTAATTTCTTTGGAGAGCTTGCAAAATCGGTCCTTATTCAGATAATGTGTTGAGGATGACACTCAACTACTACTATTACTACCGGTACTACTACTACTACTACTATTACTACCGGTACTACTACTACAACTACACTAATAATAGTTCAGTATCTGTAATACTGATTCATTGATTGCCACGTTTGTGTTGACTAATGCAGAAAAGCCATGACAGCCTTGTTGAACTGCGTTGACTCCAAAGGTTAATCAGCTGAAGATGGACATACATCCAACAATCACTTTCCGAGAGTTTAATTGAAATCTGTTCAATGGTTCATGAGATATTTTGCTAAAAGAGATGACCACCTGTTTCCCTTAATATCTCTAAATAACAGACATATTTTAGTATCTGTCCTTGGTTAATTACTCTGTATCTGGACACTACTACCAGTAGTTGTGGCAGTAAATAATGGCACAACAACTGATTAATCCAAATAGTCTTTAAACTTAGGTTTGAGAGGGAAACTAACACAGTGTCAGGTTTATCCCTAAACTAAATTTGCAACGAGGACAAAATATCTATTTTTTATTTGCCTAGTTACTAAGAAATGTTTAAAGGTTGAGAGGAGATCCCCTCCCTGGGCTGCCACCTTACCGTGGTGGAGGGGTTTGAGTGTCTCAATGATCCTAGGAGCTATGCTGTCAGGGGCTTCATGCCCCTAGAAGGGTCACCCAAGGCAGACAGGTCCTAGGTGAGGGATCAGACAAAGCGCAGCCCAAAAACCCCTATGATGAGTACAATTAATGGACTAAGTTTTCCCTCGCCCGGACGCGGGTCACCGGGGCCCCACTCTGGAGCCAGGCCCGGAGGTGGGGCACGCTGGCGAGCGCCTGGTGGCCGGGCTTTTACCCATGGAGCTCGGCCGGGCACAGCCCGAAGAGGAGACGTGGGTCCCCCTTCCCATGGGCTCACCACCTGTGGGAGGGGCCAAAGGGGTCGGGTGCAATGTGAGATGGGTGGCGGCCGAGGGCGGGGACCCTGGCGGTCTGATCCTCGGCTACAGAAGCTGGCCATTGGGACATGGAATGTCACCTCTCTGGTGGGGAAGGAGCCTGAGCTAGTGTGTGAGGTTGAGAGGTTCCGACTAGAAATAGTCGGACTCACCTCAACGCATGGCTCTGGCTCTGGAACCAGTTTCCTTGAGAGGGGTTGGACACTCTTCCACTCTGGAGTTGCCCCTGGTGAGAGGCGCCGAGCAGGAGTGGGCATACTGGTTGCCCCCCATCTTGGTGCCTGTACGTTGGGGTTCACCCCGGTGAACGAGAGGGTAGCCTCCCTTCGCCTACGTGTGGGGGGACGGGCTCTGACTGTTGTTTGTGCCTATGCACCAAACGGCAGCTCAGACTACCCACCCTTTTTGGAGTCCTTGGAGGGGGTATTGGAGAGTGCGCCTCCTGGGGACTCCCTTGTTCTACTGGGGGACTTCAACGCTCACGTGGGCAATGACAGTGAGACCTGGAGGGGTGTGGTTGGGAGGAACGGCCCCCCTGATCTGAACCAGAGTGGTGTTCTGTTATTGGACTTCTGTGCTCGTCATGGATTGTCCATAACGAACACCATGTTTAAGCATAAGGGTGTCCATATGTGCTCTTGGCACCAGGACACCCTAGGTCGCAGTTCGATGATCGACTTTGTTGTCGTCTCATCTGATCTGCGGCCGCATGTCTTGGACACTCGGGTGAGGAGAGGGGCGGAGCTGTCTACTGACCACTACCTGGTGGTGAGTTGGCTCCGATGGTGGGGGAGGATGCCGGTCAGACCTGGCAGACCCAAACGTATCGTGAGGGTCTGCTGGGAACGTCTGGCAGAGTCTCCCGTAAGACGGAGCTTTAACTCCCACCTCCGGGAGAGCTTTGAACACGTTCCGAGGGAGGCGGGGGACATGGAGTCCGAGTGGGCCGTGTTCCGCGCCTCTATTGTCGAGGCAGCTTATCGGAGCTGTGGCCGCAAGGTTGTTGGTGCCTGTCGAGGTGGCAACCCTCGAACCCGGTGGTGGACACCGGCAGTGAGGGATGCTGTCAGGCTGAAGAAGGAGTCCTATTGGGCCTTTTTGGCTTGTGGGACCCCGGAAGCAGCTGATAGGTACCGGCAGTCCAAGCGGCATGCGGCTCGGGTGGTTGCTGAGGCAAAAACTCGGGCGTGGGAGGAGTTCGGAGAGGCCATGGAGAATGACTTCCGTACGGCTTCGAGGCGATTCTGGTCCACCATCCGGCGTCTCAGGGGGGGAAAGAGGTACGAGACCAACACCATTTATGGTGGAGGTGGCGTGCTGCTGACCTCAACTCGGGATGTTGTGAGTCGGTGGGCGGAATACTTCGAAGACCTCCTCAATCCTACTGGCACGTCTTCCACTGAGGAAGCAGAGCCTGGGGACTTTGGGTCGGGTTCTCCGATCTCTGGTGCTGAGGTCGCCGAGGTGGTTAAAAAGCTCCGCGGTGGCAAGGCTCCGGGGGTGGATGAGATTCGCCCGGAGTTCCTTAGGGCTCTGGATGTTGTAGGGTTGTGTTGGCTTACGCGACTCTGCAATATCGCGTGGACATCGGGGGCAGTTCCCTTGGATTGGCAGACTGGGGTGGTGGTTCCCCTATTTAAAAAGGGGGACCGTAGGGTGTGTTCCAACTATAGGGGGATCACACTCTTAAGCCTCCCTGGTAAGGTCTATTCAGGGGTTCTGGAGAGGAGGGTCCGTCGGATAGTCGAACCTCGGATTCAGGAGGAGCAGTGTGGTTTTCGTCCTGGTCGTGGAACACTGGACCAGCTCTACACCCTCAGCAGGGTCCTGGAGGGTGCGTGGGAGTTTGCCCAACCAGTTTACATGTGTTTTGTGGACTTGGAGAAGGCATTCGACCGCGTCCCTCGGGGGGTTCTGTGGGGGGTACTCCGGGAGTATGGGGTACCAGGCCCTTTGATAAGGGCTGTTAGGTCCCTGTACGACCGGTGTCAGAGCTTGGTCCGCATTGCCGGCAGTAAGTCAGGCTCGTTTCCGGTGAGAGTTGGACTCCGCCAAGGTTGCCCTTTGTCACCGATTCTGTTCATAACTTTTATGGACAGAATTTCTAGGCGCAGCCAAGGTGTTGAGAGGATCCGTTTTGGTGACCTTAGAATCGCTTCTCTGTTTTTTGCAGATGATGTGGTCCTACTGGCTTCATCAGTTCGTGATTTACAACTTTCACTGGAGCGGTTTGCAGCCGAGTGTGATGCGGCCGGGATGAGGATCAGTTCCTCCAAATCCGAGGCCATGGTCTTGAGCCGGAAAAGGGTAGCATGCCCTCTCCGGGTCGGGGAGGAGGTCCTGCCCCAAGTGGAGGAGTTTAAGTATCTCGGGATCTTGTTCACGAATGAGGGAAAACTGGAGCGTGAGATCGATAGGCGGATAGGTGCAGCGTCCGCAGTGAAGCGGGCGCTGTACCGGTCTGTCGTGGTGAAGAGAGAGCTGAGTCAAAAGGCAAAGCTCTCAATTTACCGATCGATCTACGTTCCCACCCTCATCTATGGTCATGAGCTTTGGGTTATGACCGAAAGAACAAGATCTCGGATACAAGCGGCTGAAATGAGTTTTCTCCGCAGGGTGGCTGGACTCTCCCTTAGAGATAGGGTGAGAAGCTCAGTCATCCGGGAGGGACTCGGAGTAGAGCCGCTGCTTCTCCACATCGAGAGGAGCCAGTTGAGGTGGCTCGGGCATCTGGTTAGGATGCCTCCTGGACGCCTCCCTGGTGAGGTGTTCCGGGCATGTCCCACCGGGAGGAGACCCAGAGGAAGACCCAGGACACGCTGGAGGGACTATGTTTCTCGGCTGGCCTGGGAACGCCTTGGGATTCCCCCAGAGGAGCTGCTCCAAGTGGCTGGGGAGAGGGAAGTCTGGGCCTCCCTACTTAGGCTGCTACCCCCGCGACCCGACCCCGGATAAGCGGAAGAAGATGGATGGATGGATGGATGGATGGAGGAGATTCTAAGCCTAAAGGAAAACAGAAAAAAAATCCTGACAAAAACCATGTCTGCTAACAGTTTGCCATCCACTTCCTGTTACATTCAATCATCTACGTGCCTGTTTGTACTAAATTAACACAGTAAAGATTTTATCTGCATTATCAGATTTGACATGTTTTGTTATCTTGCTTTATGATTAATATGGGACTGTTTGAACAGTTAATTATATAAGAAAACTAATTAAATTCACGACTGATCATGTGAGTAAAAATGACCAAACATAACATTTTTACTTTAATCATTTTAAAATGAACTACTAGTTTTTGAAATCCAGGAAACTGTTTGAAGCTCTCATCCTCAGGCATTACTCAGAGGGGATTGAGACAACATCTGTGTTTATGTACTGCCTGGCATCAAGTAGTATCAGTTATTATTTTTACACTACAGAGAAAATACAAATCATGTAATATTTTGTTGCCAGATAATGTTCCCAATGACTGAGGAGTCTTTTCTTAAAATTAAACATTTAAATTTTCAAAATTGTGCTATAACTATAGTGTATGACACTTTACTTAGACCTGTCCAAAGCCTTTGATACTGTAGTTCAACATCTTATGTCACAAGCTGTCATATAATGGTTTCTCAAATCACACTGTTGGTTGGTTTTCTAACCATCTCTCAGGTCGGAGGCAATGTGTTCGACATAACGATACTTCATTTAGCTACCTAATGGTGTGCCGCAAGGCTCAGTTTTAGGACCCACTCTTTTTACAATGAATGTAAATAATCTAGTCAAAACATTCCTGACACATCCTTACATCTCTACGCTGACAATACACTTGTTTATTGTTGAGCTAACACAGTTGCTATGATTTCCCAGCTTCTACATTCTGAATTTGACATAATCCAGTCAGACTTGTTCCATCTCAAACTAGTACCAAATACAGTACTGATGTTTGTTTATGTTTGTTTATGTTTATTAAATTTGTTCATTTTTTTACAAAAGAAACAATACAAGGCAATCTCATAATGATAGTGTACAAAATGTAAAAAAATGAAAGGTGGCAGAAAGAAGAATAAATCTTATTATATCTGCCCCTTATCTCCAACAATCAGATTAAACAACAGTAGTCAAACCATGTAAACAATAATAATCTTCAACCAACTTTTTCCAACAATCAGGTTAAACAATAATATTCTTCAACCAACAGTACAAAATGACTAACTCTTTCTAATTTTCTAACTAATACTAATACAGTACAAAATGACTAACTCTTTCTAGTTTTCTAACTAATACTAATACAGTACAAAATGACTAACAATTTCTAATTTTCTAACTAATACAATACACATTACGTTATTTCACATATATTTTTTTAACATATTTGTTTTGATCATTTTTTTAAATGTAAACATTGACTTGGCATTTTTAACTACATTCTCCAAGCCATTCCATAATCTAATTCCCTGAATTGAGGTAGAACGTCCCTTCAAACTGGTTCTGAATTGTGGTTTTACAAACAACTCTGTTCCCTTAAGATTATAACAACTTTGTCTTTTAACAAAGTGCATTTGGATATTTAAAGGTAATGCATTATTTTGAGCTCTATACATAACTGATAAAATATTATAGTCTACCAAATCATGGAACTTCAGTAATTTTAGTTGATAAAATAATGTACTTGATGGATGACGGTAATGCTTTCTAGTGATAATTCTTACAGCTCTTTTCTGTAATACAAAAATAGGCTTTGTGATTGTTTTACACGCATTCCCCCAAACATCAATACAATAGATTAAGTGTGGAACAATGATTGTGTTATACAACAAATACAGAGCTTTATCATTCAATAGGTCTCTGACTTTGTACAGTACTGCTATCGATTTAGCTATTTTTATTCTTACAGAATTTATGTGTTGTTTCCATGTCAGTTTGTCATCAATGATAACACCCAAAAACTTCACCTCATTCACTCTACAAATCTCAACATCCTCAATTTTGAGTGGAACATCAACAGTTTTCTTTCTATTACCGAATATCATGTAATTAGTTTTCTCTAGATTTAATGATAATTTATTTATTTTAAACCAAGTTTGTATCTTGACAAATTCTGTCTTTATCAATTCTAACATTTGTTCTATATCTTCACCTGAACAGAAAAAAGTGGTATCATCTGCGAAAAGTACACATTTAAGGAGTCCTGACACATTTACCAAGTCATTCACATATAAAATAAAAAGCTTTGGTCCAAGTACAGAGCCTTGGGGAACTCCACATGTGATATTACAGAGGTCAGATCTTACATCATTTATTTGTACAAATTGTTTCCTATTTTTTAAGTAGCTAGATACCCACTGTAATGCTGGTCCTCTAATACCATATTTGTTCAGTTTTTCAAGGAGAATGGTGTGATCAATAGTATCGAATGCTTTTTTTAAATCAACAAAGATACTGATACAGTGTTGTTTTTGATCGACAGCAGTAGTTATTTGTTCCATTAATTCCATGAGAGCCATTGATGTAGAGTTTTTTGATCTAAACCCATACTGACTGCTGCTTAGAATATTTTGTTTATCTATAAATTGGTCTAGTCTGTTTACAAATAGTTTTTCAAGAATTTTTGAAAACTGTGGTAACAAGGATATAGGTCTATAATTGTTGAATACACATTTATCACCATTTTTAAAAAGAGGAACGACCTTAGCTACTTTCATATTATCTGGAAAAATTCCTGTTGAAAATGATAAGTTACATATGTATGTGAACGGCTCAATAACATGGCTCATTATGTCCTTTACAAACATCATATCCATGTCCACCCAGTCTTTCGATCTCTTGTCTGTAAGATGTTTTACTACATTCATTATTTCCTCTTTGTTAGTTCCATTTAGGAAAATACTATTTGCACAACCTGTAATTGAGTGGATCATATTTTTATCTACTTTTGGTATCTTAGCTGCAAGGCTTGATCCAACATTCACGAAATATTGATTAAATCCATTTACAATTTCATTTTCATCATGAACTTCATCGTTGTCTTTTACAAAATATTTTGAAATACCAGTTTTTGCTTTATGATTCTTCAGTACACCATTCATTACTCGCCATGTTGCTTTCATATCACCATTAGTTTTATCTAATAATTTACTATAATATTCTTTCTTATGTTTCCTTATAATCCCTACTAATTTATTTTTATACTTTTTATATTTTTCTTCTGCGCTCTGACTTCGCAATTTCAAGAAACATGAATACAAATAATTCTTTTTTTTACATGCATTTCTTAACCCTTTTGTCATCCATGGTTGATCATTCGTAGAAACCAGTTAAACAAACGAGACAAACATATTCCGCTTGGTCATTCATTTATTGAGGAAAATGATCAAATATTACATATTTGTGAGTGGTAAAAGCCTGTTCAGTATATGGTGCTAAGATGTTTCATTGCAGGTGAAGCCAAAGGAGAGAATGAGGAGAGGTCTAGGTCTTCACAGCTGCAAAGGAGTTGAGTACCAGTGGACAGAGAAGCAGGTTGTCTGGGTTGAAGTTTGTACTCCAGGCTTTTGGTGTTTGGGACACGATCAAGCTGAGGCGCAGTCACAAGGAACAAGGAAGTCAGAAGCAGGTCTCACTTGTAAATGAGTCTTTGAGGCTCCATGTGATTTATCTGTACTGGTAGTCCTCGGGTTACGACGGTCTTGAGTTTTCGTGGTTACAACGCACCTCCCACTAAAATATATATATATATTTTGAAAAAAATTTGTTCTGGCAAACTACCTGGCTGCTGCTCCTCCCTGTCACTCCTCTCTGCTGCTCAGTGAGGAGGCCCAGGTGGGACCAATTAGCAATCAAAGCAAGCAGGTATTTCTGGAGGTGACAGATCTGTCATTCTGTTTGGACTGAGACTGCAGAACCAGGGTAAGCAGTGAAGTTCACCTGAAATTGTATCTGTGCAAACAGCCTACTGCAACCTATGAAGGACAGCCGGTTTTTCAGCTAACTGAAGCTAACTGCAGATAACTAACTGCCTGCCTAATTACCAAAAAGAACCTATAAACCTTCAATAAATGTGGATCAACAAAAATCAAGGCTATTCAATGAGTGAAATCCTGTTTATAACTTCGATGTAGAGGCTATCCTTTTCAAGTGGGGAATGCACAAGATAAAAACCCCAAAGAACTTGACACTGAAAAACCACAGTATAAAGACTGGAGTGATACTAAGACTGGAGTGATACTAAGATTTAGTCAGCAAGCCCAGACGTGGCCACGGAGGACTAAATCAAGGTTGTTCTATTGCCTATGCTGCTAAAATCAGAATGGCTGATTCAGTAATGCTGACAAGGTTGAAGACCACGAGAACAACATTGAAGCGTCAATTTTCTCGTGTAGCCAATAATGTGCTACGAATGCACACCATGATGTCTGAGGAGGAGCTCAGGGACAGCTTTGTAAAGCTCACAGAAGAAGCTAGTAAAGTCCTTGAGGCCAATAATGACGTTGAAGAACAGTACATTGCTGAAAATTCAGACTCAGATGAGTTAAGTGAACAGCAAAAAGCTGACTTGGATAAAACCACCACAGAGTGTGAGAAAAAGATGGAAGAACTAAAAGATCTCATACAAAACACACTGTGGGAAAATTTTGGAGAGTATGAACTGACACAGGCAGTCACAACTGCAGAGTCACATGCTGATCATGTGGATGCTGTGGACCCAAGAAAAGACACAGTTGCGTACGAGTTCATAATAGAACATCTGCAAAAATTGGTGAAGACAGCAACGGCGGTGCATAAACATTGGAAATGCTGGGCTCCACGTGCAGAGCAACATCAGTTCCTGAGCCGGATCAGAGGCCTCGAAACTATATTGCCAAGACTGGAATTAAGAAGAGCAGAAGTACAAACCAAAGAAGGAACCAGCAGATTGAGTACTTCAACGATCTTCCCGGCCCCACCAGCCATTAGACTAAAGCCTGCTGCTCTCCCAAAGTTCACTGGCATTCGCAGAGTGTTTCATCAGTGGAAAAAAGATTGGGAAGCACTTCAGATGCAAGGAGAACCTACCGGATCCGAAGAGATTAAAAAATTTCATCTACTAGACAGTGTGGACGAAAAAATAGTACGAGACCATCGTCTCACAAACTACACAACAGCTGATGAGATATTTCGGGTCCTAGAGAACCGCTTTGGAAACAAAACAACTATTGCCCTTGAGATAGTGGAGGAGCTCCAGACGGTTCCACCAGTTAGAGGCAACCAGCCCAAGAAGATAGTCGAGTTAATCCAAACTGTAGAAAAGGCTCTGATTGACCTTAAAGAACTTGGTGCAACCGGTGCTATAAAGAACCCCCTTATAACGAAAGCAATAGAGAGTAAACTTCCGGATGGTCTGAAAAAGGAATGGCTTCTCCACGTAGCCAGCAAAGGGAGAGAGGCTGAAGAGGACAAACGATTTGACTACCTCCTGACATTTCTTAAAGGTCAAGAAGCCATCTATGAAAAGCTGGATCAACTGAAGGAGGAGGAGTCAAAACCAAGGTCTGAACCTCGGCAAGCCCGGACCAGAACAGCTGCCCAACCAACAAACATATCTCAAGGTTGTGTGGTCTGTGGAGACGCAAAGCACAAGAAAAGGCTGTATTTTTGCCAAAAATTTCGTACGCTTAAGCTGTCAGAAAAGAAGGAAGCTGTCAAGAAGCTGGGGGCCTGCAAAAAATGTCTTGAAGTTCACAGTGGAGTTGGATACTGTAAAACTGATTTCCTGTGTAGGCGACCAGACTGCAAAGAGCAACACACTGCAGAGCACCATTATTATCTTTGCCCAGGGGCTGAAGTGTCTAGGGGCCATTCTGTTCAGAGGCACAAAGACAGCACAGTGGGAGGTGATGTAGGAGACCGTTACACTCAAGCCCAACAAGACTTTATTAAAAGCCTCCCACCTGAACAGGCAGAAAAGTGCCGCCATGTTTTCTGTAACGTGGTGGCTAAAACATCTCTTGTGTCTAATCAGCCCAACCTTCTAGCAAAGAATGCTTTAGTGGAGTGGCCTGTCATTATGATGCTATTAGAGGTCACAGCAAATGCAGGACAAAAAATTGGGACCCTAATTGATCTAGCATCAGATACAAATTATATAACACATAAAGCAGCTGATCGATTAAACCTGAGAAGTGAAGCTATAACCCTTGTTGTCCACGGTGTGGGAGGAATGAAAGTTCAAGTTACTACAAGACGTTACCTCCTAAAGATCCGAGTCAAAACAGAAAGGGGAAATTTCAGGTCCCACCAACTCCTCTGCTATGGTTTAGACAGCATCGCAGATATCCACCAACATGTGAGTGCCAAGACACTGCAAGAGTTCTTCCCCAACGTCCCTCTCAGTGAACTAGTGAGACCAAAAGAAATACAGCTGTTAATAAGCCATAAAGAAGGGCGTCTGGTTCCACAGAAGATATGCGCTGTTGGAGATCTTGTATTATGGGACGAACCATTGGGAAAGACAGTCGCAGGAGCGCACCCTGGGCTGTCTGAAGAGGCTATAATTACAGCGCACAAATCTAGAACGCACTTTGCAAGGTCTATGAGAACTGCTGCAATGATGTATAAAGAACGTGTCTGCTCCTTACCTACCGTCAAGCATGTTAGTTCTGGTGCTATCACTCACGATTTTCTTGAGTGGTGGAAGTGGGATAGTATAGGTGCTGCTTGCACCCCAAAATGCGGAGGCTGCCGCTGTGGCAATTGCCAACCTGGTGGCAAAGAAATGACCTTGGCTGAAGAAAGAGAGTTAGAAGTGGTGAAGAACGGACTGACATGTGCTGGTGCTGATGACCACACTGATGGTTCTCATTGGTATGCAAGCTACCCATGGTTCAAAGATCCCTCAACATTGGCAAACAATAAAAGAACAGTGGAGTCAACCTTTCTCAGAACAGAGAGACAATTAGCCAAGAACTGCGGTGGAAGAAGGCCTATAGTGCTCAAGTTCATGAGATGGTTGACCGCCGGGCTGCAAAAAAGCTGACTGATGAGGATCTATTGACCTGGAAGGGACCTGTCTGATACATAAGTCATCTCATTGCTCCCAACCCACACTCTGTTACAACTCCAGTGAGACTCGTCTGGAACAGCAGTCAACAGTATAAAGGCCAAAGTCTAAATGATCTGCTGTTGAAAGGTCCTGATGTCCTCAATCCAATCCGAGCTGTCCTCCTCAAGTTCTGTCAAGGCTCCTTTGCTGCTCTAGGATACATAAAAAAAATGTACAATTCTGTCTGGCTTGAGGAGCGAGAGGTCCATCTACACCGGTTCTTGTGGCGTGATTCGGAGGATGAGGAGCTGGGAGAGTACGCAATCACAAGGGTAAACATCGGAGATAAACCAGCAGGTTGTATAGCGCAACTCGCCATGAGAGAGACGGCAAACTTACCTCAATTCAGCCATCTGAAGGATGAATGTCAAGTACTACATGAGCACAGCTATGTAGATGACATATTAACATCCCACAACTGTCGTGAAAGACTTGAGGTAATCACAAAGAATATAGAGTATATTCTGAAAGCAGGAGGATTTGAGCTGAAGCCGTGGGTCTTCTCAGGCCAAAGTAAAGGAGAGGAAAGGAAGGCATCACCAAAGATGATTGCCCTGCCAAACCAACTAAAGGAGGAAGACAACAAGGCACTTGGCCTCGGCTACATCGCGGACGAGGACAAGTTGTACGTCATGGTAAAAATCAACTTCTCAAAGCGGAAGAAAAAAATGAGACTCGGCCATGATTTACTGCTCGAAGAAGTACGAATGAAAACACCAGACCCATTGACAAGACGTGAATTGTTGAGTCAAGTTGCTGGTTTATATGACCCAATCGGCTTGACTACGCCAGCAAAACAAAAAGGAACCATCTTGGTTCGAAGAGCATTCCAGGAGGCAAAACCAAGGTGTGACATTGTCAAAGATACATGGGACCTTGCCTTATCTGATGAACTCCACAGAGATGCAGTGGATCTATTTGAGGAGTACGTCCAGCTAAGTAAAATAAAGTTCACAAGAGCCCTTACTCCTCCAGATGCTACAACTGAACCCATTGCAGTCACCTTTTCAGACGGCAGCGAAAATTCGTATGGTGCTGTTCTCTACCTACGGTGGAACTACTTCAAGCGAATAACAGTTCGACTAGTGGAGTCAAAAGCAAAACTGACACCTCTAGACCAGAAAGGAGATGCAGTCAAAGCAGAGCTTTGTGGTGCAGTTTTTGCAAGCCGTCTTAAAAAATATTTTGAGCTGCATACGCAGATCAAAGTCAGCCAGTGGTACCATTTGCTGGACAGCCAAACGATTCTTGGAGCCATCCAGCGTGAGAGCTATGGGTTCCGGACTTTCTTTGCTAATAGGATTGGAGAAATTCAAAGCAGCACACGATTACAAGACTGGTGGTGGATCCCTGGACAGCTCAATGTAGCTGACATTGTCACTCGAGGAGCTGGGCCAAAAGAACTTGATGCCAATTCAGAGTGGCAGCAAGGGCCAAAGTTCTTATATCTCCCTGAGGGTGAGTGGCCCATCATGTCAGCAGAAGAGGTGTCTGCGGCTGCCCGAGAAAGCATTAACAACATGCAAAAGAAGTCATTTGTAGCAGTACTCACTAGAGCTCAAGCAAAGAAAAGTATGCAAAGTCCCAAGCGGACATTTCCTGCCAGTGCAACTGTCAAAAACTTGATTGATGAAAGACGCTTTAGTAACCTAATGCGCTTGGTCAAAACTATTGCTTTTGTGTGGAGAGCTGCCAGACAATTTATATTCGGAAACAAGTCCATAAAGACACCAAAGTGGGAGGTGGTGCCAACAAATGGGGTCATCACTGCCACAGAACGTCATGATGCGTTCAGGGACGTGCATCTCCAAGTGGTGACATCAGAACATTTTACTTTGCAAGCTACCCTTACAAAAGACTTCGAGAGATGCAGCTTCATGTCAACAGATTCTGGAAGTCACGGAGCCAGCTTGCCGGTCCAAACTTATTTGTGAGAAGCAAATGGCACACTTCACAGCGAAACGTCACTGTTGGAGACATTGTTTGGCTGTGTGACCAAAACGCAATACGAGGCCAATTCAAGTTAGGATGGGTCAAGAGTGTCAATCAGGACGCTAAGGGGATCGTCCGAGATGTGGATGTTAAAGTAGTCCAAGGCTCCTGCATCTCTGTGATAAGACACACACCAAGACAGCCTAGGACCAGAGCCCTGGAAGAAACTGCCCAAACGACAATCTTGCACAGAGATGTTCGGCGCCTGGTTGTTTTGTTGCCAGTGGAGGAACAAGTCTAGAACTGACATGCAGTTTGCTGCAAATGATTCTGCGGTCTTTCTAGGGATTCCGTGGAAAGATTGAGTGGGAGGTGTTCTGGCAAACTACCTGGCTGCTGCTCCTCCCTGTCACTCCTATCTGCTGCTCAGTGAGGAGGCCCAGGTGGGACCAATTAGCAATCAAAGCAAGCAGGTATTTCTGGAGGTGACAGATCTGTCACTCTGTTTGGACTGAGACTGCAGAACCAGGGTAAGCAGTGAAGCTCACCTGAAATTGTATCTGTGCAAACAGCCTACTGCAACCTATGAAGGACAGCCGGTTTTTCAGCTAACTGAAGCTAACTGCAGATAACTAACTGCCTGCCTAATTACCAAAAAGAACCCATAAACCTTCAATAAATGTGGATCAACAAAAATCAAGGCTATTCAATGAGTGAAATCCTGTTTATAACTTCGATGTAGAGGCTATCCTTTTCAAGTGGGGAATGCACAAGATAAAAAAACCAAAGAACTTGACAAAATTATTTTGAAAAGCCGAGTTCCGGTTTTACTTCCGGTTTGACGGCAGAAGCAGCGAGCAGTCAGTGGAAAAATACAGCGGAGACCTTACTGTAAAGGCTCTTGACCGAGGTTCACGGAAGCAGACCGGACTGGACCGAGGCAGAACCAGCGAAGCAGTGGAAAAGTAAACGCTCTGGACCGAGGTTGACTGCAGTTTTACATCGGAATTAGGCAGATGGACCAAGCTGGACGGACGGAGGTGGAGAGCTTGACGGCAGAAACTGCAGAGGAGCAACAAGTTAACATGCTAACAGACCTTACTGTAAACTCTCTGGACCGCGCAAAGCAATGGAAAATTACAGGCAGCTGCAGATCTTGGAGGAGCAACGAGCTAACATGCTAACAGATGGAGGAAGGCTTCACCAGCTCCCAGTAGGAAATTAACTCTTTTTTCCCTTCATTATGGCTCCAAATGTATGTGTTTTTTGATAATTATGTAGGATACTGTGTTAGGACAGGCTAAGTGCTTGGTAAAATACAGTATTGTACGTATAAGGTACAGTTTGGACGTATGTTCCGACTTACGTCGAAATTCGATTTACGACGGCGCGTAGGAATAGAACTCCGTTGTAAGTCGGGGACTACCTGTATAAATAAAGGTTGAATGAAAAAAGAAGACTTGCAGGTTTTCAGGACTTGGAAGTTACTGCAGGAGACCAAACACAATTTAGACACAAAATATCTAAAGACAGGTTAGTGGCTCTCCATTACCTTTACCATGGGTATGACAATGTCCCAGTGCTGGAGTAATGTCTAGCAGAGGTTTTTATACTCAGCAGAGTAGTCCTACAAAATCAGCTGCAGGTGTGGAATGGTGGCTGATTGGGATCAACTCCAGGAATTTTAGCCCATTCCTCCGTAGAACAGATTCAACTCTGGGATGTTGGTGGTTTCCTCACATGAACCGCTCGTTTCAGGTCCTTCCACAACATTTTGAATAGATTACAGTCAGGACTTTGACTTGGTCATTCCAAAACATGAACTTTCTTCTTGAACCGTTCTTTGGTAGAACGACTTGTGTGTTTAGAGCCTATGTCTTGCTGCATGACCCACCTTCTCTTGAGATTCAGTTCATGGACAGATGTCTTGACATTTTCCTTTAGAATTTTTTTTCTTTTGGCTGCTCCCTTCTTCAGGGGTCACCACAGAGAACTAACTCACATGAAGACTTGGCAATTAATTTTACGCTGAATGCCCTTTCTGACACAAACATAGACCATAAAGCTGCCACAGCCCTCTGCGTGGAGCAGAGAGCTGCCATTTAAGGCACCCAGGGGAGCAGATGGTGCAGGCTAAGGTTGTTGCTCAAGGGCCCAGCGTGGGGCAAGTGAGGGTGGAGTCAGGTGTGGGTGCTTCACCTTTCCAACCCACATTTTGATATTGTTGGTTCAGGGAGTTGAACCTGCAACCTTCTGATAACAGGCTCACCTCCTCTAAACTCTGCACCAGCACTTCCCCTTTTTAGAATTCTCTGATATAATTCAGAATTCATTGTTCCATCAATGATGGCAAGCTGTGCTTGCACAGAGGCAGTAAAACATGCCAAAGCATGATACAACCACCACCATGTTTCCCAGATGGGATGAGGTTCTTATGCAGGAATGCAGTGTTTTCCTTTCTCCAAACATAACACTTGTCATTTAAACCAAAAAGTTATATTTTGGTCTCATCCGTCCAAAATACATTCTTCAAACAGACTTCTGGCTTGTCCACGTGATCTTTAACAAACTGCAGACGAGCAACAATGTTCTTTTCGGAGAGCGGTGGCTTCCTCCTTGCAGCCCCGTCATGCACATACTTGTTGTTCAGTGTTCTCCTGATGGCGGACTAGTGAACGTGAACATTAATCCGTTCATGTGAGAGGGGCCTTCAGTTGCTTACAAGTTACCCTGGGGTCCTTTGTAACCTCACAAGTGTCATGTGCCTTGCTCTTGGAGTGATCATTGTTCATCCACCACTCCAGGGGAGGGTAACAATGGTCTTGAATTTCCTCCATTTGTACACAATCTCTTTGACTGTGGATTGGTGTAGTCCAAACTCTTCAGATTGTTTTATAACCTTTTTCAGCCTGATGAGTATCAACAACTCTTTTTCTGAGTTCCTCAGAAATCTCTTTTGTTTCTGCCATGATTCACTTCCATAAACATGTTGTGAAGAGCAAACTTTGATAGATCCTGTTCTTTAAATCAAACAAAACTCACACCTGATCATCATCCCATTGACTGAAAACACCTGACTCTAATCTCACCTTCAATTTCACTGCTAATCCTAGAGGTGCACATACTTTTGCCACTCACAAATTAGTAATATTGTATCATTTTCCTCAATAAATAAATGACCAAGTATATATATTCTTTCATTTGTTTAACTGGGTTCGCTTTATTTACTTTTAGACATTTTATGAAAATCCGATGATGTTTTATGTTTTTATATATTTAAATTATGAAATAATATGGAAAATTCTAAAGGGTTCACAAACTTTCAAGCACCACCTTATACATAGTTCCCATGTGACATCACACAAGGGGCATTTCCGGGTTGTCCGCCATTTTGGTTGGCGGTTCTTCCTTTCCTGACCACTAGTGGCAGCGTAGGTTACTGGCTGTGTGTACCCTCGACCAGGCCCTCGACAACATCAAGAATATGCTCTGATCACTTTTTGTCCGGTAAACCAAAATTCTATGTGAATAATTTTGCAAAATTGTTTGTGTTTGAACAGTTTTTTCATGATCTTGCTCCTCTGTTACTGTCTGTTACTGATGTTAGCTTAGCAATGCTATGCTAATGCTAACCTCCACTTTGTAACACTCACGGTAACAAAGTGTTAGGAAGCTGCTTGTTAATAATTTATTTTGAACCTTTATTTATCCTGTGACATCAGGCTGACACACACACACGTTTAACGCTTGTAGTCTGTCTGTTTGTCTGCAAAGTAGCTCATGGACCCACACGACAGTCAAGTCATCTTTATTTATAGAGCACAGTTGAAACAGATAAACATTATGTATAAATCAGAGCTTCAAAAAAGATAAATCTCTCTCAAATATAGAATGTAATTTGTGTGTTTAATGTTTTAAATGTCACTGTTTTAAGTAAAGTAACAAAGGTCAGTTTAGATGAGTCAAGAAGAAAATGTCTGAGTTAGTGAAAACATTTGTTTGTTTGACGGAGATCTTTCAAGAGATGGAAATGAAAACAAAAAAATGCTAAATGGCTTTACAAAGGATCAGATAAGTTGGAAACAGTATGCTGAAAGTAAGAATTTGTTTTAAATTACACTTCTGTTTCATACTTGAAAAAGTCCAAAGTTTGTAAGAAAACATGTTTTAGAAATGAAATAACTTGTGATTTCAGGTTATAAGCAGGTGAGCACAAGAAGAGTACATTTAATAAAAAAGCTATTGAGGCGTGTGAAGAAGGAGAAACAAACTGATCTGCAAGCAGTTGCCTTTAATCCTTCGAGCGTCAAAACCAGAAACAGAATGAATGGATTTACACACGAACACTTTTTCTTCTTCACCTAGAAACAGAATGAATGGATTTACACACGAACACTTCTTCTTCTTCACCTGGCTAAACCTGGGGAGCACCTCGCTGGCTCCTCCTACTGGGTGAGAGAGATGAGGCCACATACCTCACCAACACACCACACAGCCCCCCCCCCGAACACCCAGAAGGGCAAATACAAAACATATCAGTCTCTCACAGGGGGCCTAATCAACCTGCCGAACCGACTGCGTCGACTCGGGGGCGGAGAAACAGCTGGCACCCGTGCAGGAACAACATTTTGTGCCACAGGGGGAGGAACACAGTTGGGGGGAGAAAACGGAAGATGGGGTCGAGCAGGAGGGCGGCCGCGTCTAGGAACCTGAGCCGGCAACACCTCTTCATCAACCAACACATAGGCTGGCTTCAGGCGGTCCACTGTAACCAGCTCTCTACGCCCACCCATGTCTAAAACAAAACTTTTCGCGCCTCTTTCGAGCACCCGAAACGGCCCGTCATACGGAGGCTGAAGGGGCGAACGGTGGGCGTCACGTCGCACAAAAACAAAACGGGCAGACCGGAGTGCTGTGGGCACAAACGCCTGCGGGAAACAATGGTGCACAGGACCCGGAACCAAAAGACTACTCTGCGAATAGGGGTCCACCGCTTCGGGGAACCGCGGAGCGGCAGCGTCTAACAAAAACTCCCCTGGGATTCGTAAAGGCTGACCAAAAACCAACTCGGCTGATGAAGCGTTGAGGTCCTCCTTAGGAGCTGATCGCAACCCAAGCAGCACCCACGGCAAACGCTCCACCCAGCCAACGTCTGTTAGCGCAGCACGTAACGCCGCCTTAAGAGACCGATGGAAACGTTCAACCAACCCGTTAGCCTGAGGGTGGTAGGCGGTAGTGCGATGCACCTGCACCCCCAAGGAGCGCGCCATCTCGGACCAGAGCCCTGAAATAAACTGGGGACCTCTGTCTGAAGTGATGTCCGAGGGCACACCAAAACGGGCAACCCAAGTGGAGAGGAACGCACCAGCCACGTCGGAGGTAGTTGTGGAAGAAAGAGGAACGACCTCCGGCCACCTGGTTGTGCGGTCGACCACTGTAAGCAGGTGTGTGAAACCCCGTGATGGGGGCAGGGGACCAACTAAGTCCACATGCACGTGGTCAAAACGCTTGGCTGGAATGGGAAATGGTTCCAGTGGTGCCTTAGTGTGCCGGTGCACCTTGGCACGCTGACAAGCCACGCAAGCCGCTGCCCAACTCCTCACCTCTCTGCGTAAACCAGGCCACACAAAACGTGCGCTGACTAGTTTCACAGACGCGCGCACACCTGGGTGCGAGAGAGAGTGAACAGAGTCAAAAATGCGGCGGCGCCAACCTGATGGAACCACTGGGCGTGTCCGGCCTGTGGAAACGTCACACAGGATCAAAGGACCGCCCTCTCCCAATTTGACCTCCTCTAGCTTAAGCCCTGAAACGCCGGCACGAAGGGCAGTTATATCAGCGTCTCCCGGTTGGTCAGCGGCCATGGCAGAAAAATCTACCCCGAGGAGCACAGGACAAACGAGCACCCGTGACAGACAGTCTGCCACTGAGTTGGATTTTCCAGCCACATGGCGGACGTCCGTTGTAAACTCTGAAATGGCCGCCAAGTGCCGTTGCTGACGCGCTGACCAAGGCTCCGAAACTTTAGACATTGCAAACGTGAGTGGTTTGTGGTCCACATAAGCCGTAAATGAACGACCCTCCAGCAAAAAACGAAAATGCCGTTGTATTGGGCATGACCGTGTCCACTTTGATACACCTGTGTACTTTTGAACTGTTCCAGAGATGACCTTTACTGACCTCTCAGTAAAGCAAGACATTTACTATAAATCATTTCCATTAGTTGTAATCGGAGAACATAGTCACCAAAAGAGACTATTTCTATCTTTGATTTTATTCTAATGTGATCAAAAGAATAACTTTTGCCATTTTCATGATATATGTTATATGCTGTTATTCTTTTAATATGGAGTATTACTGTGTCACTCCTGCTGTGTTAAAGTTGAAGTCTCGGGTCACAGAGGCCCGGACGGTTTTGTTTAGAAAGTCAGAAGACAGTTAATCTGTTGTTTTTCATGAAAAGGGCTCCAGCTTGCTCTGTCTTTTCCTAAACAAATCTCTCTCTGCTGCTGGCTGTAACCTTGGGTCGTGATAACACAAGTGAACTGCTCGACTGGTCCGTGGACCAATGAAAAAGACACAAGTCTCATCTCTCATCTCATGATCTTTTTTAAGTTCTAAGTTTTGCTGAAACGCTTCAGAGTTTGCTGGGAGCTTCAAAGAGATGTGAACCTTCCCAAAGAGCTGGGGTACGTTTGGTCAAGAGCTAACGACCTTCGTCTTCAGCTAGGACTGATAACATGCTGTTATGAGCCCACTTCGAACGAGCGTAAGCTCAAAACTTTGTTTATTCCTTCATGGAATAGTTATCTTGAAGTCAGAGGCCTGAAGCTGACACATTTTCTGATGGTCGATGCGGAACCCAGGAGACGTTGAAAACGTAAACGAATAACCTGCTCAGAGGTACTGGTTCCCACAAGGACCCGTGCATCTGAAAAGCTACAAGGTCTTCTCTCTTACCGGGCTGTCGTCAAAAGGTAAAGAGCTGTTTACAAACGTACCTGGATTTTAGCAGAAGTCGGATGAGAAGTGTCACTTTGGTAACATGCTCACGATAATTTCCTTTAAACCATCTTCCTCCTATTCTTTTCCCTCTCAATCTAAGCTGGAAACTATTTAAGCTAAAGAGCCCTCAGACTAAATATGTTTAACATCCAGTATTGAAGTCTGTTGTGTTAAATTTAAGTGTGCTGACGTATTAAATTGAAAGAAAGTGAAATCATGTCAATCAAGTGTAATGGTGTTAATTTAGTGATTTATTTTAAATAAATGGTAGTGTCTTTGGCATACCAACTAAGTTAACGTGTCCATTGTCACTCTATGGCTTTATTTATTTATCCATCATAAAGATCACAGAAATATTGGGTAAACTGAAAAAGAAAAGAATCCGTGAAATTACTATTCAATCTGAATAAGTAAATTAATTAAGGATAAAGAGGTCAGCTTAATACTGACCCCTGTTAAAATCCTTTAGTTACATCTGGGTGGCACTATATGTGTTTAAAGACACAATATATGGTCTCCCTCATGTTTCCTTCATCTGGTGGCCAGTACGAGTTTTCTGAAAGTTTATTGATAAATCTGTGATCTCTCATGAACTTGAAACGTTATGTTGGCATGATTATTCCAATTTTTGGACTCTGAAGGTGATAATTTTTGGCTGAGGTGTTCAAGACAGGCAGATTCTGCATGTTTTATCATTTGAAGCTGAGAGATTGTTATTGTTCAACTCCTTAACACGCTGTGGGAAGCTTTTAGGTGAAGTTTTGTCAGCCCGTGGTCTGTGGGGGGGTTCTGGTTCCGTTCGGCCCAGTTCACGCACAGACTCCGGTACAAAGCTTTGTTGACCGCCGAGTCAAACTGCCTGAAAAGCTGTTAACATCTACAAGATTGCTGTGTGTGGTATTTTTACATATTAGAGCAGGTCGAAAAAGCATATTACTGTTAGAACGTTGTCGGCTGGGTTCTGTCAGACCCGTTTCCTGCTCCATTAAAAAGTGGACCGGAACCGACCTTGAAGTGGCTCCGAGCGAGTCCGTGTTTGTTCTACAGCTGCAGTGCTGGGTTACTGAGCGTAGCTAAGTTGTGCCTGTTTTAAATGTGATTGCCACGTTTCAGAATTTTGGGAAGTTAATTTGAAGCGTTTGAGTTGTTTAAGAGTCTATAAAGTTGTGTTCTGTTGTGCTAAGGTAACGTTAAAGGCGACGTGTACACGTTTGTTTATGAGCTGTGATTGGATAAACGAGAGCTGTGAGCTGTCAATCACTCTCGTGGCGAGCGCTGATTCGCTAAAGTGGTGAACGCACGCCGTTGCGACAGCCCACTTTGTCGTCATTTCCGGCACTGCACTGGTCGAATGTAAGAAAACTACATTCACCATGAATGCTTGGGAATAGAACTGCAAGCGCTGTGATTGATTGGTTGACGACACGTATCTGTTTAGCGAGCTCCGCCTCGCTCAACGGAAGCTGGTGACGCGCTACGTCGACCCGCCTATTTTTGTCGTCATTTCCAGGTGCACTTTGGGTGACAAGCAGTTCACGCTCACAGGACAAACGGAGATTTCACTGAGAGTTTAAAAACTCATTTAAAGCCATCTAAACTGTCTAACCACATAAATCTGTCTCTGACAAGAACGTGGTTCGAGCGTTTATCACGGACACACTAGAAACTAACTCTAAAAGGTTGTTTTAGTTTAAATACTGAATAGAAAAATCAGTCTCCTCGTGATAACATTAAGACTTGAAGCTGCCCCCTGTTGGTTAAAAGACGTTAACAGATGAGTTTTCTCATAAAACATCATAGAAGTCAGCATTTTTATGGTGAATTACCAGCTCTAAAATAGTTCTGTACACAAACAATAACTCCTGTTTATTTTAAAAAAAAAAAAATTTTTAGAATAACAGAGGTACAGACAAACATTTTTGCTTATTTTAAATACAAAATAATTTAAAATAACAAACAAAAGTACAGTTTCACTCCAGATAACTGCAGCAACACTCAAACAGTTTTATCTGAAATACATTCTCTTGAAAAAACAAAACAGAGATGGATGTGCCAATATATGATGAGGTTCCAATCGAAGTGGACACAAAGATGACATATCATATGTACTATAATGATGTGCAAAAACACAGGTACCATAATGATCTGCCATTTCTACCCGATCCAGAAGCAGTATATGAAGCCCCAGATTCGCTGCTAGACTTCGATTCAGTTTCGGATGACTCAAAGATGACTGGAGCAGATGATGCTGAGTCATTTACAAGCAATTTTGAGGCTTTACAGCTGATCAAAGCGGAGTTTGAAGAACTGCAGGACCATGTACGATGGCTATCAGAAACACTGAAGACATGTACACAAGAAAGAGATGAAGCTGACATGCGCTGCATGGAGTTACAAAGTGATAATGAGAGTTTACAGAGGAGATTAAAAGATTGTAGGGCAAAGCTGGTCTTATCAACAGACAGCCCCTACAGTGACAAGGAGAATGAAAAACTGCAACATCAGCTGCGGTCGTCACCCAAGTCACATGAAAGAAGCATCAGAGAACGAGCTCACAAACTGTACACAACGTTACAAGGTGATTATAAAAAATCACTAGAACGGTGCACGGAGTTACAAAATGAAAATGAGTGCCTAACAAAAGAAATAGAAGAAGGCACCCGAGTCATGGAATCATGTTCACACGAGTACACGATGTTACAACGTGAAAATGAAGGGTTAAGGGTCCAACTGAACAGTTGTAGAATAGAGCGTGCATCAGCAATGAACAAACTCTTTGAAGAAGAGAGAAAATGTTTGGATCTCATGAGTAAACACCTTGAGAATCCACCGCCTCCGCCGCCCCCTCCCATACCTGATGACCCACTCCCTCCTCCACCGCCCCCGCCCATGCCCGATGCACTACTCCCTCCGCCACCACCCCCACCTCCACCTCAACAGACATTTGCTGGGACAACCCAATGGCAGGTACCTACGTACCCCATGTCTACAGGTGTACCTGGTGCGCAGATGGGTGGGTATATCACTATTAATGGCTCTCAATTCGCTGTCCCAATAGAACGACTCCATAAAATTTCCCAGTTCGTTCAACGTTTTGAGCCAGGGCAATATGGTTCAACTGAAACCGATACCTATCTGAAAGACATTGAGTTTAAACTGGCATGCTATCCGAACGCTACGGTTGACGATAAAATCAGTTTGATCAAACTCACCACAAACAGGAAAGTGCAGCACTTCATTGCGCGTCAACCAGTCGCCATTTTGAAGGATTACAAACTTTTCTGCGAAACTCTACTGCAAGAATATGCTCCTCGCATGGGAGACGTTGGCTACCAAGCCGCATTGAAAATCACTCAGGGGCAGAATGAACATCCGATCCCATATTATGACAGACTTTTCGAAGCCTTTTTTGGTGATAGGAATGAGCCAGGTATGGAGGATGAACGTGATTTTAAGTTTCTTTTTATGAACAATCTATATTCAGAGATTGGTTCAACGGCCAACCTCATGGCCGACTACAGAGAAAAAACCATGCGTGAATTAAAGGAGTGCGCTATACGTGTTTTTGAAACATACAAGCGACACAAGAAACCCGTAGAAGTGTATCCAGGTGAAAAGGTCAGATACCAAACGCTAGAACTTGAAGGAGCAAGAGCGCCAGCTCACTCTTTTAAGGAAGGCGAGAATAAACAAAATTTCCAACCTGACAGACCGCAAAATGAAGGTGTCCGCTGGAACGAAAACCCACAGTGGTTCAAACCGACCCACAGGGTGACCACCAAGGTCAAAACTGGGACGCACGTCCACGGACTAAAAAGCATGGATACCGATGTAATCCATACAACAAAGGGTGGTCCCAAGAGGAACCCCCAAGTCAAGGACATGCCCCTCCTGCACCCCGAGCAGAACAGTTCAAGACAAGCAGGAAATCACGAAGGTTCCAGAGAAAAGGCCCTAAACCTCTGAGCTCTGAAGAGACAGAGAACATACGTCGGTTGTTAGAAAGTTTGAAAAAATCAAACAAGGAAAACCAACCTGGAGTGATGTGTAGCACTATCATTGATAGTAACTCAGACCACACAAATAACAACAATGACACAATTGCTGACAGTCACCAAGATACTGATGGTCAGGATACTGACAATCAGGGTACAGACAGTCAACAAGACGTTGACTGTAACCATGACATCATTGTTACAGAGTCCGAGAGTCCCTCATCAAAAAAAGGGGGGGAAAGCTCACTCACCAAAGACAATGGCTCGTCACAGACCGTACACTCGGTCCCATGTGTGACTGCACTACCAGTACAGGTGAATGAAAATCACACAGACAATGGTAGACGTAACAAACGTCGGAAAAAACCTGATAGGTTCCTGTGTAACATTATCAGGAAGGGGCCCGCTAAGAAGGCTTACCTGTCAATCACTTTAGAAGGGGTCCTCACAGAAGAGGCCCTCCTGGATGGTGGGGCTGACATAACCATTATGTCTCCCACACTGTTGAAGGAGCTACGGATAGCCGCTAGCGGTGTTGACAGGGAAATACCCCTCAAAGAATGTGCTGTAGTATTGCAGGGACTCTCAGAGACGAGAACAACCCTAACAGCTATAGCCATGGTTCATATGCAGATTGGTGAAATGACGCTATACCACCCGGTACACGTGTCCGCCGTTGACTCATTCCCATTTTTGGTCGGCCAAGACTTTATAAACCGCTTCGACGCGATTATAGATTATGGCGATCAGACAATGTGGACCAGAGTGAGCCAACCACTGCCAATCGATATGCCTACACAAGGTGACACTGACTGTCTAACAGCAGGTACCGCGGAAGGCACAAAGGGATCCTCCAACGAGAGCACAATCCCGGTAAGTGAACCTTCAGCAACAGGTGAGGCAGAAAAGGCCCAACAAGAGAGCCTCCTCTGCGAGCTGAAACAGTCAGCACTCACTGAACACTACCTACCACAGGTAGTCAAAGGTGTTGAGATCCAAGGATCCCACACCGATGATGCTGTTCTGTCTCCTTGGACGGAGAAATCAGCGATCAGCCAAGCTTTCTATGGAACCTTGGTTAAAAAACAGTTGGGTCTAGATATGAACAAAAAGGCTTTCCGCTTTTCGTTAGACCCCAACGATAAACAGGTAATGACCGCAATAGGGATCATTGACCTGAAACTAATCTGGAACCAACGAGAACTGGATCACCCGTTCCTCGTGGTCCCGAACTTACCACATGCAACCTACATAGGCTCCGACATTTTGGTAAGATTAGGTGTCCGAGTGGACATCAACAACAATGTACTGTGGTCACTAGACACAGCCACAAAGGACTCTCCTGTGCTGACCACAGAGAACCTTAAGGCTGGACAGACCATTCCAGAGGTCTGCCAGATTGCTAACAGCCATAACACTGCGGTACCACCTCAGGTTATGAACAAGCCGGTGATGTGTCACATCATGAAAGGACAAGCTATTAGCACAAAACAGGCATACTTTCAACCATCTCCTATGTTTTTCAACTTAGGACTGTCCATGGAGGCCACATGCCAAGTGACCCTCGACTGCAGAACCACGACTGTTGCTGTGTGCAACACAAGCACAGAAGAGGTACTGATCCCAAAAAACACACAGCTAGGATGGTTGATCTCTACTGATTTTCATGATTTTGAGCTAAGCATTCCATTTCTGGGAGGACTCCCAGAAAACTTGATCCCAAATCAACACACGGGGCAAGTCTTGTTCACGAAACCAACACAGGCCATAGCTCTTTTCTCCCCCACTGAGTCCGACCAGGACACTGTCCGCAGGTTCGGTTTCAACAAAGGAGACAGTCTATGCCCTCAAACTTACAGTGCACTACCTGTTGACAGGTTTTACGACACTGAAGGGGACTCACTGGAGCTCCCCAAAGAACAAGAACCCCTCTCAGTTGCTTCACAGATTGACCAGGTGGTCGCCCAAGCCGACGCCCTGAAAACTGATGAAGAAAGGGACAAACTTCGCAAAGTTCTTCTAAAATATGAGAAATCATTCTCGACTGACTCGATGGATTGTGGGTTGACCACGCTCCACACAGTGAGCATCCCAACCCCGCCTAATGCTCCCCCTGCATTTGTCAGACAATACAAGATTCCTCTGGCAGCACATCAACCTATCAGAGAAATCATTAATGACCTGTTAGAAAAAGGTATCATCCGATACTGTAACAGCACTTACTCTGCGCCTTTATGGCCGGTGTTAAAACCAAATGGTAAGTGGAGACTCACTATAGACTACAGAAAGCTAAACAAACAAGTCCCCTTATCACGGTGGCCAATGACGCAGCTCCAACAGGAACTGCCCAAGGTCACCAATGGTAAGTACTTCTCGACCCTCGACGTCGCCTCTGGTTTTTGGACCATCCCTGTGCGCGCCGAGGACCAATACAAACTAGCTTTCACTTTTGGTGGCCGTCAATACACCTTTAACAGGTGTCCCTTTGGCTACGCTAACTCACCTGCAGAGTTCAACATCTTCTTGAACAAAGCATGTCCAGACGCCCATGAGCGTGGGACACTGATCTACGTGGACGATGTCCTTCTGAGGCAGCCAACACTGGACTCACATTTGGCTGAGATCGACCACGTTCTGAATCAACTAACAACTGCTGGTGCTAAGATATCACTGTCAAAATGCCAATGGTGCAGAACCAAAGTGGACTACGTTGGCCTACTCGTAGGTCCAGACGGAGTACAACCACAGCTGACTCGCACCCAAGGCCTCGACAATCTCAAAGTCCCCACCAATCTCAAAGAACTACAAAGTTTTCTGGGCGTGTGTAACTACTCGAACCAATTCATCGAAAACTATGCGGACCTTGCGAAACCACTGACTGAACTCCTAAAGAAAGACGTTCCATTTGTTTGGACTGACAAACAGCAACAGGCAATGGACGCTCTTATAAACAGGATCAAGTCAGCCCCTTGTTTAGTCTACCCAGACTACAACAAAGAGTTTTACTTGGAAGTGGGCTTCTCAGCTCATTGCATAAGTGCAGGTCTGTACCAGATACACGACAGAGACAAACGTGTAGTAGCCTACGCCAGCAAAACGATGGCAGGCCCCGAGTTGAGATTCTCAGACTGTGAGAAAGCTCTACTGACCACAGTGTGGGCAGTTAAACATTTCTCCAGCTACATTGGTGGACAGAAAATCATTGTGGAAACACAACACCAGCCAGTGACTTTTCTTAACAGTGAACGCATCAGAGATGGTGTGGTGACAAACTCACGTGTTGCAACGTGGCTCATGGCGCTTCAAAGTTTTGACCTAGACATACGTTATGGTCAAAACAAGAAGTCACATCTGGGGACGGACTTGGCAATCTGCCAAAAGTGTACACAAGATGTACCAGCCACCCAGCCGCCGGTTGAGGTAAAACCCCCAGTATCTGAAGACCCGAATCACCACTTCTTTGATGACAATATCTGCAAAGATATGACAACATTGTACGTGGATGGATCTTCATTCCTCCGCGACAAAATCTGTAAGGCAGGTGTTGGAGGGGTCCTCCTCCAAGACCATGAACAGATAACTTTCAGCTACAAATTAGGATCTCAGACTTCTCAGTACGCTGAGATTGCAGGAATCCTAATAGCTCTCCAGATGGTAGTAGAACGCTCCATCAAGACGCTAGTCATCTGCACTGACTCTAACTATGCTCGTTTAAGTTTCGCTTGTCACCTCGCTGTGTGGAAACAGAACGGTTTCC